>JBBJLS010091861.1:0-22003 GCA_037577275.1 Bryconaethiops microstoma | reverse complement strand
TTCTGTTAACCCATAATAAAGTCATAAAAGAACCAAACTTCATGAATGTTTTTTGTGACAAAGAAGTATCTGTTCCAGTCACTATATCAGAGAAAAATCAGAGTTGTAGAAATAACAGGAAACTCAAGAGAGCCATGATCTTATGTTCTTTAAAAGTGTATGTAAACTTTTGACCACATCTGTACATGGTGAACAGAAGGCACCAGAAGGCAAGCCAGCAGAGGCAGTGTGGCGCTCAGGGCAATGTTCTGGTGGTAAACTTAGGATCATCCTCATGTGAATGTTACCACCTATACACGGTTGCAGACTAAGTACACCATTTTATGGCAACAGTGTCAACATATTGAGTAACATAACAAGGAGTTTAAGGTGTTAATTTGGCCTCTAAATTTCTTAGATCTCAATCTGGTTGAGCATCTGAGGGACGTGCTGGATGAACTACAATAAACCCCAGCAAATTCCCGGTTCAGAGTTTGCGGCTTCAGTCATTCGCGGAATTTTTCTTAGAACCTAATTAATAATTGTGCTTATACCAAAGACAACTACAGCGCATACCAAAAAAAATGCGCTTGCCTGAATTACAGTATAGTGTATACATAGGGGTAACATCTGTATTTTACATTCTACCACTGCAGGAAATAAAATCAAATATTTGGGGGCATACTTAGGGTTTAAACTACAAAAATAGCCATTTTTCTTTAACCACATCACAAATGGCCTTTTTTTTCACAATTCGTGAGTGCTCTTGGAACGTAACCCCCGTGAATGTCTGAGTTTACTGTACTTTGATTCATGGAGACCACACAAAGAAAATTCTAAAATTTAACGTATTTGCTGCTGATGCAGATACCACAGCACGCCTCGTGGAGTCCATGGCTCAACAGGTCAAGGCTGTTTTAGTGTTGCCTGTTTTAACCCTTACTCAGAGTGTGTTAGTAAAAACCTGGTTTCAACAACAAAAAAATGGTGTAAAACAGTCTAAAACTGATGTTCTCCTACATGCTCGCCGTTTGCTGCTCTTTCGAAATTTTGGCATTTCTGTTCTTAAAGTGCATTTGTATTTTTTAAATCCCAGTAGCAATTATTACTTTAGGTATAAAAACTTTGGTTCTAAGTGACATGAGAACACCAAACAAAGCTCGGCATGATGTCTGACACCTTGAGCATCAACACAAACTGGGGGATCTTCCATATAAGGACTTATTTTGCTGTATGACAACAATTTATCATTTGTTGCGTCCTGGCACGAATCACCTGTGTTCTAAGAGTTAATGTTATAACTGATGGTGTAAATGGGACTGATGTGCAAAGAACCCATCTTAATAGAGTTATCTGAAGTTTTTTGTGGTATTATAAAAATGACTGGTAGAACAAGAAGTAACTAAACATTGTGAGCCAGATGCACGTGTGCACACACGCACACAAGCATGGTGCAGTGAGATGTTTGCTAAATCCTTCTTGAAAGAGCCAATGTGCTGTTTCGTGCATTCATCCAGACAGACTTAAATTTTCTCCTCCTCACACACACACACACCCGCCTTCAACTGTCTATGTTCTGCGGTGCTAATCATTCCACCAGCAAGCGAAACACTACCACACTCATGAATGCACACGCCCTGCTGTTCAGCCTGTTAAATAATTCTGAAGCACATACTGAGATTTGTTCTTTCTATAAAAGTTTGAAGAAACAGGTGCCAAGGCTCATCATATAAACACATATAAACCCATTTAAACCCGGTGTAGAACTGCGTTCTCTTTTTTGAATTAGACATGTACTAATCAAAGGTATACAGCAGTACTTAACATGCACAAATATACAGAGAGTAGTCCTAGGTTCACAATAATAATAATACTAATAATAATAAAAATAGTAAGTCCCATTTTTTACAAGGTTGCTTTACAAGCAAGAAAAACTGAAACTGGAAAATGTAAGTGAAAAAATAAGGGAAAGCAGGTATAGAAATACTGGGAAATGGCATTCCAAAATCAAGGGGTCAGTCTGGTCTTTGGGACCATCAACAGACCAATATTGTTGAAACTAAGAGTGGGTGAATGTGTGTAGGGCTGCATCTTAAGGCAGCCCTATCTTAAATTGAGCAATTATTGTAGATCAATAAAAAATTGTGCTAGCAAAATACATGAAACATAAAACTTTTAACAATACTTTCTCGTGGCCAGCATAGAGCAAGTTATTACTGTACTATAAAAATAGCTAAAGCTATCTGACAAGTGACTCCAAACTTTTGAATGGCAGTGTGTACATGGTGTCTGAAACTGGCTGCATGTTTGTCATGTGGTCTATCAAACACAAATTAACTGGAAGAGACTTCAACAGAGAAAATCAAGAGAAGGTTTGGTGGTGTTTACTAATGACTTCTAGTGTTAGCAACCCGAGCTTCGAAGATACAGAACTAAACTAAAGAGGCAAAACTTGGACACAAAACACCTCTTGGCTGACTGACTGCACCTGGAGTCAGTGGTAAACTGTGTAAGGTTACTTAGAATTATTCTTTGTTTGTCCGCTTTGCTGCAGTAAAAGCCTCTATTCTTCTGGGAAGGCTTAATATGGTGATTCATCAATGGCTCTGCAATTTAGTGCAAAACTAGGTTTAATGAATATCTGAGAAACAGGCCTTAATGTCCAAAAGTTTGTAGATAAATGCTAATACAGTGTTTCTTCTGAAAACTTTTAGGTAGTTCTCCCCACATTTTCCCCCCTCTGAGCAAAGCAGACTTTTTGGCTAGATGTTAGCATACTGCTATTAGAGATTTGATTGCATGCAGGTACTGGTAATGGATGATCAGTTCTGGCAGATCACTTCTGCCACTCCAAGTCATCACAAGGGCATTCTGTATTATACATTTTTTTTACTGCATTATATAACGTATCCTTCAAACACTTGCTAGAAATTAGCTTAAAATGTATAATCATTGCAGCTATGCATGTCAAATATGTCAAACTGAAACACCCACGTGAACTCCTTCACGTCAAATACACCGAGCAGCAAGGCCTTGTTGCCTTGGGAGTCAAACAGCATCAACGATAACTATAAAAGACACAACCCAAGCTAAATGGGCACCATGGTCTCTGCCTTTTCTTTTTCCTTTTTAGATAATGTGTCAAAATTATTTGCACAGCCTTGGTGTGTTTCACTGAATCCCTCAAGTTTGTTCAACACACAGAGTTTGAAGACTTACGGACGTCATGATGAGTGAGTATGAACTGTCCATTTCTGCTTGCTGCTCCATAGCCGCACAGTTAGGGAGTAAAATGACACCCAGTTTTTGAAGAATGGCCCTGAAAAGGCAGAACACTGTCAATCAAACAGATACTGTAGGGCGTTTATTGAAGTCATTAACTGAAATGTAGGAATTCATTTCAAGGGCATAGCATAAAGTTTTTCGAAAAAACAAATGATAATGACTTTTGTTTGGTCTCTGTAACTTTCCATTACCTTTCTGACCCAAGCCTTGTATTCATTTCTTTTGGAAATAAAACAATCAACTCTATAGTCAAATTAATTCTACATCTTTAAAGCCCCAGGAACCCTAATCCTAATTTTTCTTTCTAATTAAATTAATCTTGTTGGCACACAATATACATGTACAAAGGTATGACCACTGGCCAATAAATTTATCAGAATTCTCCCCCTTTTATGTAAAATGACCAGTCCTATGCTTCAGTAAACCTAGATTCACCCTCCAATCACAAGGCTGGTGTCAAGCAATTTTAGCTTGTTTAGTGAAATGAATCATAAATTCAAGACAGGCATCTGTGTCAACCCGTCTCAGAGTGGAACCAATACTGAGTGAAACTGGACATGAATAAGCTGAGGTTTGCAGAGTTTGCAACTTGTACAAATAAAACATGCTTAATTTATGCTACACAAATAATTAAATTACAATAATGTTTCCAGTTTTTTTTTGCACACCACACAACCCAAATAAAACACTAAAAACTCTTTAATTTGTTTATTTTCTATACATGCTTTTTATGCATTCATTTAATTTATTTTAGCTTTTTATTTTTACTTCCTACTATTTTTATGCAATTTCTGTAAAGCATATTAACTGACCTTGGTGTATGATACTGGGCTACATTAATTAACTTGACTAAGTAATGAATAAAGTTAAAACAAAGTGAAATAAAGATGCACACATTTTGCCATAGTTATTTCGAGTGTTCACAACACCAAAACAAGAAAAAGATTTTAACAGATACATTTAATGGGTGTGCTTGCAATAAAGATTTTACCCTCCTTTTATTTAGCAAGAAATCTGACTGGAGTGTTTCCATACCTCCTCTCAAGAAACATTTGAAATCAGGTTGTAATTTCGTGTGGAATAGAAACAAGCACACCATGGAATAAAGCACAGATCTTCAATCTGCTTGAAAACAAACCATCCCCATTGGTGTGTTAACTGGATCAAATGATGGTATTAGTGAATATGGTAGACAGGCAGAACTCTTATATAAGCTGCTCATCCCTGATGAGACGGCATCAAACACAATAGCATATTGTCTGGTACTAACCCAGAATGTATTTTATGATGGAAAAGCTTTTCTTAGGTACATAAATGACCTTTATTATTGAACAATTAGATACAATTTCATTTCCAAACCAATTTTCAAAAAACAGTAACTTTCTTTCGAAGCATATATACTTATTGTTTCAGTTGAAATAACTAGTTGGGGGAAAAAGCTGTGTTTGTGAATAAGAGACTGTGGCACTGTAGCAGAAACATGTGCATGATGTGCAAAAATAAGCTTTTACTGTGCAGTTTAGGTCTATGATCAAAACAGCAGGCAGCTGTATTTTAAGCTGTAGTAGTAGCCCTATGCTACTCTATATTTGCAGCATAATGGCCAGAGGATTGTCAATCAAGCTTGCTACATGTGAGTTCATGTGCTTGCGGAGACTATGTAAATACATATGCATATTTCAGCAGTACCGCTGTAATCATGTTGTTTAATTAATGAGATTGTAGTGGGTAGTTCAGATCTTTTAATTGAATTGGATCTTTGAAGCTTGCTTAGTAAAATGAACAAATCTTTGTTCAAACCATTTTTATACCATTCCTTAATACTTGCGGTCATCTGGGTAATGACAGAAAGAGCATGGTTGGTCAAGTGTAATACAAAAAAAGTTCACTTTTGTTAAGTTTAACAACCTTTTGGAGTTTGAGTTATTCAGTTATTGATGATAGATATTAATTCTATAATATAGTATCTATCATTCTATAAAAATATCATTCTATTTGTTTTATGATTCATTTTAGCCTACCTAGTCACTAGTAATGTACAAACTCATATCATTAGTAAGGCACATTAAGCATGTATTCAGTAGCTACATTACACACAGACAGCTATGGAAATGCTCTGTTCAAGCAGCTAATGGTAGCGAGCTCACATCACCAGTATTTTCATCATTGGTAATGTTACAGCTATAACACAATTAATAAATGATTGGCTGTCCTGTATTGTGCTTTGTTTAAAAAGCTGCCTGGATTGAAACACTTAGAATGGGTAAGCCAAGGTGCTGTAGGCTGATTAGACAGATATATGAAAATACACTGGTTTTAGTGACATCATTGTCAGTGAAAATGAGCTCAGGACAATTCAAAATGACATCAGCATAATTTCCATATATGAACTGTTTTGAATTTACACACTAAACAAAAATAGGGTTTTCCATGATATGGGCCATTTAATGATGAATGAGCGTCAGTGTAGTGCCAATGTAAATCATGTGTAATCTGCTCTAGATCATCACAAATCTACAAAGAACATGTCTTAGGAGCATTAACTTCTGAGACTGTTTATGTACCACTTCTGAGAGTGAATATGTTATGCCATCCCAACAGTACAATTTGAATAAGCAGCTATTCATTTTCCAATAACTAAAATCCAGTCTGTGTGGAATTGAGCTTCATTTACTCGCTAGTATGTAAATGTTCATTCCCTATCTGCTGCGCTGCATTCCAGCAACTCCAGCATTTCCTTTATATCTCTGTCTTATTTATGTACTTGAAAAATACATGATTAAATACATAGACCAGCATCCACTGAAAAGTAATATGGGCCTTGACAAGTGCTTTAAAAAGTGCAGTGCTAAGCACGAAGAGTGTACTGAAATTAATGAGATCATTCAAACTGACCTGTCCAATACAGCTACCAGCTAACAGTAAATGATCTACTACTCTCAAACTTACAGGGGGTGCGTTGGTCAATGTGTCCCTTTCAGCCAGTCATGACGATCAGTCTCTGCAGTGGGTGTCGCTAATAAGTTTTAGCGTTTATACTGGAAGAGTTTTCAAAGGACTAGTTTGGATTTTAATCAAATATACAATTTCCCACCTTTCCCTAAATCTCGCCGATCAGCCGAAGCAAGTTTGTTGTCTGATATTTGCTTCTTTAGCTTTGCGCTGGAGATACAAGGCTAATGAAATAGAAGCTTATGGCCAACCAATTAGCATTGCTCCAAATACCTAAATCATCACATACCTGCCTCAGAATGTACACTTCAAAATGGCTACTACTACTAGTGTCAGAAACCATACAGTGTCAGAAACCACATAACAAGTCTGGACAAAGAACCCAACATGGCTTGATGTATGTTTCCCCACTGTTATTTACTGATATAATTGCTATTTTTATTTTACTGATACTATAAACTATTTTTATTTATACATCAACAACAGGTCAAAAAATCATTGGTGAGGTTCCAACAAATATAAACAATTTATTACAAAATCACTTATGAAAACAATGACAAAACTTTATAATCCAAAATGACATTTATAATCCAAAATGTTGTTATTTATGGCTTATTGGATCAAATGTATAATCCAGTTACAGAAACACCTGGTGTCAGAGACAATGCATTTTTCTCACTGACAGAAAACTCCACTGGGGAACAGAATACAGATTTAAAAATGTAAAGATAATATACCTCTCCATTACTAATAAATGTAAGTTTCCATCACCTTGTTCAGTACATTTACCTCTATGCTCCAGTACAAAACTAAATAAATAAACTCTAGACATCAAATGATTGTGTTTGGGGTAAGATTGTGTTTGGGGTAAGTTTAAAAATGATTTGAAATTTACATTTTGCAGATCTATGTTTGAGATTTTAGACTTAAAATGTAAAAATCTGTTTAATTCTCATCCAGACCAACTGTCCACTCGGTGTGTATCGGGAGAGTGTGTACTTGTTTACCTGGTCCAGTTGTTGTGAACCTGGACTTCACAGATGCTGTAGGGAACTCGTAGGTTGTGAAAGAAGAGGGTTAGAGAGATGAGAGCTTGATCAAAAGCACTTTGATGAATATATACGTACACCAATGGTCCGTTCTGCAACACACACGTACACACACACACACACAGACACACACACACAAACATAAGAGTGAATGACCCTTCATTGCCGGACGCACAAATCACAACTCTCATACACACTTCACACCTCATGAACGGTCATGACCTTTTGTTTTTGAACTCGTTATAGAGTGGCATCCTCTGAAGCACTTATGGTACAAAGACAAAAAAGACAAAAAGACAAACACGTGCTGGGCCCTCGAGCGTTCTACACATTCACCGATTCTAACCAAACTCGATTTAAATGTAGAGCTGCATTTATAGGATGCTAAAAGTTTGTGTTCCCATCTGGTCTGCAAATATTTCTTGACTTTTTAACACAGGATATCTGTGGTTTTCCAAGAATTTGCAGGAGTTTCTGCAAACAATTATTAGTTGGGTTCTAAGAACAAATCCACGACTGCTGAACTGTGAATAAGCGGAGTTTATTGTGTGTGAGTGTGTGTGTGTGTGTGTGTGTATATATATATATATATATTTTTAGGGGTGTCCAATTAACGGGTAGCATAAATCAATAGACTTTCTATTTGCACTACAGTAGCATTTTTCGACAAAAAATTAATCGTCAGAACACCCTGCTTCAAAGTGTTAGAACCTGACTGTATAAACTGGCTCTATGCACCTCTAAAGATCAATCTATCTGTCTATCTAGGCTCTTCTCATTTAAATAAAATATATATTTCTCGGATTATGTATAATGTTTGTCTATTTCTCATCATTATCAGTGCTAAACAGAGTGTATAAACTGCATAAGCTTCAAGGTAGCATTTTTCAACAGGGTAGCATGAATCGATAGTCTACTTATAAAACATTTTTTAAATACAATATATTTTTCCCCCGATTATATATATTATTTGCTACATCATTATCAGTGTTATAAACTGACTGTGGAAACTGTATGAACTTTAAGGTTAATTTCTCTATAGGGTATCATGAATTAACAGACTGCTTGCAAGTATATATTAAAAATAAAATATATTTTTCTCAGATTATGCACATTATTTGTCTATTTACATCATCATCAGTGTTATAAACGGACAATAAACTATATCCATTACAACATTTCAGAGAGTCTGTTCATACATGAAACTGCACCTTTAGCATTACAAATAGCATAACACATAAATTAGCAGGGATAGAGTGTAATTCATGACTCTGTTGAACTGAAGGATAGGCTTAGCTTATTGGTGAGGGGTTATCTGTTAAAGGTAATGCTGAATGACTAAATCACACAACTTGTGTTGAAATGTGTGCTCTATTAATGTGTAATACAGAAGGTAGATTTCAAACATAAGTAGCACCCACACAGACTCCTAACAGACTTCTGGTCACTGAATGCATTTGAAACATTATGAAGCTAATGAAAATTACACCCACAACTGTGACTTCCCCATCTGGTGTACAAAGTGTTTCATCATGCCATGTCAGAAATACATTCTTGTAAGGCTGCCTTGACAGCGTGTACTGCAGAAAGCACACAAATAAAACTGAGGGGTTGCTGTGAGCAAGCTAATGGCAGTGGAGTAACCTCTCCAGAAGATCTGTCTAGTGACAGAGCAACTGAGAGCAGAATGTTCTTTCCTTGAGTTTCGATCAATTCAAATGAAAATTCAGTCATACCAGGACAGATAAAAAGACTTAAGGGCACCAAACAGCATAGAGAAGTGAGGCTTCTGAGGCTGCACACCCTGCCTCTGAGGCATGACACACTGCACTGCACACACTTTACCCTGTCCTTGAAGGAGAGTGGATAGCGGGTGTGCTACGTGGCCCATCAGTGGATCAACGCATCACTCTCAATAGCAAAAAAAAAGACAACCATCCCATCCCGGTCAACAGATTTTCAGCCTAGAAGGGCATATAGAGCACCTCTGAATAGACACAAAGACACAAAGAATACAATACAGATGCGCCAACATGAAAACTGTGGGTTATTATCAATTATTGTCTGCAGAATATTTATGAAAAACAGACTGATAAACAGTCAATTATTTGGTTTGAAAACAGAACAAACACTGACTGATTTTCTGTCAAAAAACAAAACTGATTTTGACCGCTGATTATTTAGTAAAAAACACACATACTGACGGTTAATTATTTTGTAAAAACACTGACCAATATTGAGGGTTAATTATTTATCAAAAAAGACTAACTGATATCGACTGTTTATTATTTTGCAAAAACACTAAACAATATCGGCTGTTGATTATTTAGAAAGAACAGACCGATATCAACTGTTCATGATTTAGCAAAAAACACTAACAGATACTGACTGTTAACTATTTAGGAAAAACGCTGACTGATATACGTCAATTGTTTAGCGCAAACGCTTAGTGATACCGACATGTCAGTTTGTGTCCATCACTTTTACATAAATTGAATGTTACACAGGCATTCACACAGACATGAAGCTGTGTCTGAAAAATGCTTATGATACATAATAAGGCACTAGATGCCCAAATGATCACTGAAAACTAGTGTCCATTTGAAATGTTTGAGCCACAGAGGAGGCAGGAATGAAACTCAGCTCCGAAGGAAATGTTTTCAGGAGAATAATCCATTTACTGTATTCATGGTTTCATATAGTATCACCTCTCAGCATTATAGCACGATGCAATGGAGTTTCATTTCAAACAACTGACCGATGGTGTCTGTGTGATTTCTAAAGTAAATAATGTAGAATGAAACAGTAACAAGTTGTAGTGATTTACAGTAGAGTCATGCAGGTCAACAAGAAATCTGACGGTGTGTGGAAATGCGTGTGTGTGTGAGAGAGAGAGAGAGAGAGAGAAAGAGAGAGAGAGAGAGAGAGAGAGTACGTTATAAATGCTGGAAGAAGAAAGAGAAGTGGCATTCCTGAAAGAAAAGGAGGAGAAACAGAGTGATGAGAGATGTATGTGTATGTGAGTGTAATGAAATATAATAAAGCTACAACAGGATGTGAATAGAGAGAGTGATGGAATACAGTAAATGGAGTTGAGTGATGGAGGAAAAGAGGGATGAGTAGAGGGAGAGAGGAATAGAGTGTTGAGTAGCCTACCAGGAGTGTGGCTCTGTGCAGAGCAGCAACCTGATTCAGATTAACCTGCACACTGCTGAACATTAACCTGAACAACTTCAACAGCATCCAACCAACCAACCTGAGAGAAAGAGAGAGAGAGAGAGAGACAGACGGAAAGAGACAGAGGAGAGAGAGAGGGAGATATAGAGAGAGCAATAGAGAGGGACAGACACAGAGAGCGATAGAAAGAGAGAGAGAGTGAGCGAGAGGGATAGAGAGATAGAGACAGAGAGAAAGAGCGATAGAGAGCGACAGAAATATGATGCAATAGAGAGAGCAAGAGAGATAGTGATAGAGAAAGAGTGAGAGAGAGTAACAAAGAGAGGGTGAGAGACAGAGAGAAAGAGAGTGATACAACGACAGAGAGAGAGAAAGAAAATGCAATAGTGAGGGAGACAGAGAAAGAGAGAGAGAGTTCTGAGTTGAGTATTAGAGGTGAAGTGTAGGTATTACAGTAGTTGGGTAGATTTTGAGATGGATGGTCAGACCGGAGTAGAGTGGTGGACACAAAAGTCTGAGCCACGGCTGTAAGGCCCTCCTTCTCTATCACAGTGGGGGTAGGCATCACCCTACACACACACACACACACACACACACACACACACACACATTCACCCTGTTAGGAAATGAAATCATGCATGTGTTTCATATGTATTATTTTTAATCATTGATATCAAGGAATGTATTTTTAACTCATATGTACCCTGAGGCGTAAATAGATTTTTGGTCATTTCACTTTTTCTAATGGGTCCATAATCTGATCAGTTCACCATGAAATGTCCAAAAGGGAAAGTAGGATTACCCTTTCACCTGTATAGAATTTACATATATGTAGATACGACCTTATTTACAATGAATAACTATTAATTAATAAACTCATAGAATATACTAAAAAATCACTACTTATAACACACTCGATATAGAGAACAAACTCCAAACCACTATTTGTGTTTATTACTGAACTATTTCAGAAGTAACTTCAGAAGTTTTGAACTTCCATTTGCTATTTATGGCTTGAAGACCTCGTACAACTAAGATCATACAATTCGGATTTTTTTGCACTGTTTATCACAGAGTATCTAATTTCAATGTTTACCAAGGACACTGTTTTTAAACCATTTGAATGTTCTTAAAACTGGCACAAAATAACATCTGTCCCGGTCAAAAGTGACCGGTATGATTTATTTAGTAAAGACAAAAGACAAATGTTTTTTTGTGGTTGCTATGATGTCAGAGTGGGTTGCTAAGTAGTTTCTAGACAGCTGCTATGGTGTAGGAGATGGTTGCTAGGGAGTTTCCAGATGGTTGCTATGGTATAAAAGGTGGTTGCTATAGTGTAGGAGGTTGTTGCTACGTAGTTTCCAGGTAGTTGCTATGTAGTAGGACTTGTTGGCTGGGGAGTTTCTATGTGGTTGCAAAGGTATTTAAGGTCGTTGCTTGGGTGAAGGAAGATGCTATGGAGATTCTAGGCGGCAGGCCTATCTCAAAATTGCTTCAAGAATTTTGCATTTTTATTTGAATGAACTGTCAACAGGTGTGGTTCGCATGGAGTAAAAATTGAATTGTAGATAGGTTCCCACGGGGGAAAAGGGGACATAAGGTGTGTGTGTGTGCTCAAAGGCACCAGCATGGTGGGGTGTGGGAATGTTCTTGAACTCTATTTTATACACTATCGTAGTCTTACTAATTAATTTCTAATGGCCAGTCATTTTTTACAGGGAACACATGAGTGTTTATAAGTCCAACAAAGCACATAAAATGTAATAAAAATTCTCAAATAATTTTTTTATGCATTCCAGTGCCTTGGGTAAACAAAGTCATAGAATTTTAAAACAAACTGATGAAATTAACTGCATTTCCTAGAGAGAAAATTTGAAGAAAAAAAAACGAAGGTTAATGACTACAGAGTACTTTCTGGAGAGTTTTATTTTGATTGTTCTTGGTCTGTACTCAGGGTTGTACTCAACCTGTAATACATACAGTGATAACAGATTTAACTTTAAACCTAACACTAAACGTAAAGGTGCATTTTTGCACTTAAGTAGTTAGTCAGCTAAACATTTTAGTGTTCAAATTTTGTTTGTCTTTAATGTTTATCATTAGTGTAATTCTTGATGTGGTATTTTTAAGGAAATTATTTGGTCTATTAAGATGTCTGTTAGCGCTGTTAAACTTGTGGCTCTAGCGCTAAAGAAGCAAATCTGGACGCTGAACTTCTTTTGACTATTTGACTTGATTTGATTTTGCACTGAATTATTTAACCTCACCAACCAAAACTATCTGTCAGATAAAAATCACTATAAAATGGACCATCTGGTGGTGTCCTAAAAGGTTAGCTTAGCCCTGTCTTTGATACTCCTACTGAGTTGGGATGCACACAAGACACAGAGTCACAGGATAGCGTGCTGCCCCTTCAACAAAGCTCACATTGTCTTAGTTGCTGCATCACACACACACAGCGTCCCAAAAGAAAGATGTTTATACCCTAAGAGAAATGTCAGAAAGTGAGAATGTTGTTTCAGACTATAAAAAGTTATTTAAAACATTAAGGGACACAAATTAAGTTAATGCCTGTGGCGAAAAAAAGGAAAAAGAGCGTGAAGTGAGGGGTGTGATGTGTTACGGAGGGAGTTGAAGTGAGGTGAGGATGAAAGATGAGGAGAGGGAACTCTAGGCCGCCCAGGCCTCAGATAATGTCTTGGTATTACAGCTTGTTCTGCCTCGCAATACAATACACCAAATCAGCGGAAATATCCAATCAGCTTCCTCCTGCCGCACGTTAATCAAGAAGCTGAAAGGGTGGAATGTGTCTCCAGTAGCATCTTCTGAGCTGTGCTCTGTAAGAACTCATTGCGACTATTATATAATGGAGAGAAGAAATAGAATAGAGACAGATTACTGTAGAGCTGTGTATTCACAGCTACTGTACTACACCTGTCATCGCTGTTGATCCAGTTCTTTTGGCCTCCTGCATCACTGCAACGCACCTTACGGTCCAAAACCAACAGCACACAACACACTCTCCTAGCCAGCCATCCGCGGTACCTGTAACACAAACACTTGTCTCATGTTCAGAATAAATGCTCTAAAAAATATAAAACAAATGTAGCAGCAGATAAATGAATAAAATGATATGAATACACTCATGCTGCACAACTTTAGAGTAATTAATAGGCAAGCTAAAAAAAATTGAACATTTAGACACATTGAGAATAACTGACAGAAGGCTGTAAAGTATCAAGAAACAATTATTGTTGTTTCTTAAGCCAGAAAAGATTTTTAAAGGGGCTTTGCCATATTTGTCAAATATGGCAACCTTTTGGAAACCTGGACACACAAAAAAAAGATTTGGCAAAATGTTAATAGAACACAGTAACAGCCAATTCTGCGGTGGTCTGTTACCTTGCTCCTACTAGTTTTATTGGCCAACACAGCCTCTAAAATTAGAATAGTGTGTTGATTTTGTGTACCCACAACCAGGAGCTAAAACGGTCAGCATTGGGAGGTAAAACCATTAGAACAATATGCAGTTTTGTAAAGTGTGCAGGCTTTGCTAAAAAGCTGTGGCTGAGGCAACAAAGAAAATCCAACCTTCACAGCAGTATGCCCACCAGAAGAAATAAAAGACTACATCACTGGAGTGCTGTGGCTGGTTTGTGTAACAGTGCTTAGTACTAAAACAAGAGGGCTACAGATGTTGAGTTATAGCAACAGAACATGAGCAGGAGGGCTTCATCATGGAGTTACTTATGGTTAAAAGAGTCAAATTAGAAAAATGGATGAACATAAATAGTAGCATTAATAATTTATCCTTGTAATTTGCTATTACCATGTTAACTTTGAAATCTCCTAATAAATTGACATAAAATCTACTGTTAGTTAATATTGCACAATTATTGTGACAAACGATTTCACACTTTTGAACGGTACAGTGTACGCACACACACAGACACACACACGTGTGCTTGTCTACCCTCATATAGTTTCCCTCACTAAATGAATCAAAATGAAAACAACCTCAACTCAATTAGTATGAACTAAACCAAACCAATCATATCTGTGGCACAACTTGGCTGTGAAATATTAATCAGCTCCTCAAATGAGTGAACATCTTCGGGACACATCAAAAGGCTTGACAGGAGCACTGATACGCATGTGTTGAAGCCTTTTTCAAGTGGAGGAAAATGAAATAGGCAGAAATTGAACATTTGTCGAAAAGCCCTCTTGTCTCAGTATTTGAGATGTGTGAGAGTCCAATCCTATTTATCTGCTCTAATCAAGTGCATGAAGTCAGCACATACACGGCCGCAGGAGAGCCACTCCATTCTAAGACACACTGTCATGGTAATATTGACAACAGCCGCAGAGAACTTCATGGAACTGCAAGAACTGCAAGTATTTAACTTTTAAATGAATTCCAACCAGTGCACCACCAAAGTCACCAAAAATCCCCATCCAAATGAGTTGTTTATTAGTCCCTGCTGTAATGATTGTAGTTCATATCACAGAGGGCAATGGTGAACCAGGACCATTAGAGCTATGTCTTCAGTTTAAGCCATAAATGTCAAAATATGGTCAAGAAACCACTTCTGCAATATACAAATTTTGGCTAGCGCCCCTATGTGATTCAAGTAGTATGTTAGCAGTAAGCTAATTTTTTTTCAGTTCTATTCCTCATTTTCACGGTTACTTTTCAGGAGCATAAGTAAAGACACCTGCAAAAACATTAAACGGCTATTTGCTAATCCTTTGTGTATTTTTGGCTTCAAAGTTCATCCCTGGTATAAAGGGTAGGTTTTGTCTAAAATTTCCTAACTACTGTTAAAAGCACTTATTAAAACTCTTTTGGTCCAAAGGTGGTTTACACATCTGAAATTGTAATGAAGATAAATGTGTGGTTTTTGGCTTTATTTCCAGAGTAGGTCCTCTATATTGCTGTTTTTGTGAAGAAAAAAAAGAAAGCAAGCTCATTATTAAGAAATTTTTGAAAGGCTTGATGTCAAACTTTTGGCAGGCAGTGTGGGTTTTGACCTACACAGGGTTGGTCTACACAGAGATTCTTACCTGGTGTGAGCTTCAGTCACACAGAGAAGATTCTGAAAGCCATGGGACGGCGTGTTGTGCAGTAGCTTCCGACCCTGTGAGACAGGAGGCCACACATAAGTTTTGTTCCGCTCAGATTCACGTCTGATACACCTCTGCCACTTTAAACAGAGCACTGAATGAAGACCAATTGTTGGCAAGAAAACCAGTTCAGGTGTTTTTCATGTGACAAATTTGAAACGAGGGTCTCTAGGAACTCATACATTAGATGACTCAAATAGAATTCAACTCCCCAGCTGGGCTGGTGTAGTTGAGATTAAAACCCTCACACACTCGGGGATTTGAACCAATAACCATCTAATTACAGCTCCATTACCTCCACTTTCTACCCCCACACACATGATGCCTCCCACAGGGATGCTGGGAAAAAAAAAGCCACTTCACCAAAACCTTGTGATGGAATGGCAGGGAACAAACCTCTGGAGTGTTCATTGTTTTTTGCTGTCGTCCCCTAATTGCTATTTTTTTCCACATGCTAAACAACATGTTCACTTGGGCTCCAAATCACTTTTATGTCTTCCCTTGATAATAAAGCTGTATAAGCACAGAATAAAATTCTCAACCCAAAAATGTATACATGTAATGTACAGATAACAGTCTTTTGTTTTGTTCATGGTTTTATAATGTACAAACAAAAGTACACACACACACACACACATATTTACCAGACTCTCTGGAGTGCACTGATGACAGCATTGACCCACCAGGGGCCTGAACTTGCCAAGGAATGGAGCCACAGCCTTTAATTTTCTTCGGATCTTCACCCCCCAAGAAAACTGTACAAAAAACACACTAAGTCACACAATGACATGACTGCTTGCTTTGGACGTTCAAATCAATGAGGAAAAAAAAAGCTGTGATGCTGTCCTTTCATGATGAAAGTGCCACTGAAAGTGAGACGAAAAGAGAAAAAAATGATCAATCTGTCAACGCCTCTTGCCAAAACTTTCAGACAGATGTGATATGACACTGCAGCCAGTGAGCAATAAGCAGTCTTTACTGAAGCACTACAACCTCCATTGCTTATTTCCTTTATCTGTCCATCACTGTAAATGACACTTCACTGCTTCCTCAATGTAGGTAGCTGACTCAGGACATTGTCCTATGGAGAGCATCAATGAATGCAAGAATGGGAGAAAAGGGACCTAATACACAATCAGAATCAAAATCAGAAAACTTTTTGATCTCAAAGGAAATTGCAATGAAAGCATAGACACCCAGAGAAACAAGGACAAGAACAAGTCATAATCTCTCCAAAACATGTTCTGAAAACAAAATGCTGTAGGCAGTGTGAGAGGTGGATATAAATAATAGACAAATAAAAAAAATTACTGCTGTAACAGTTTGCAAATAGTGGTTTGGAGTTGTTCTCTATCCTGAGTCTGTTATTGCATGTAATAGTGACATAGTAATATTGCACATGAAAAGAATATTGCACATAATGAATGACTTAACACAATAAAAAACTGCACATCTCTGTGACAGTAGGTTGTGTGTTTGTCTGTGGCAGGGGGAGGAGTTCTAGGGTCTGATGGGTGGACATGTGACAGTGGGAGGAGTTACAGAGTCTGATGTTTTTTGTGTGACGGGTAGGAGTTATAGAGTCAAATGGGTAGGTGTATGACAGGGGGAGAAATTACAGAGTCTGATGCATGGATATGTGACGGAGAGGCGCTATAGAGTCTGATGGGTGGGTTTATGACAGGGGGAGGAGTTATAGAGTCTAATGGCAGTGGGGAGGAAGAATTTTCTGTGGTGTTCAGAGGAGCACTTCATGCTGGCGAGTCTGTGCCTAAAACAGAGTTGATGACTCTATATAAGCGCGGTTTGAATATCAGCTGGGTAGCAAAGGGTCCCTACAGTGTGGAGTTTGCATGTTCATCTCATGTCTGGGTGGGTTTCCACCTGGTGCACTGATTTCCTCCCCCAGTTCAAAGACATGAATGTCAATTGGAGATCCTAAACTGACCTTAGGTGTGAGTGTGTTTGACTGTGTCTGTGTGTCTGCCCTGTGATCGTTCATATTCATTTCCTTTTTTCTTTTAAATATTCTTTAAATCATGACAATGGTGAGAATGGATTACAACATACCAATTCCTCAGTTCGTAGGACAAGCTTAAATATAACTTTAGCAAGGTTACCTCAGCTAACTACATGCCTATCTCAGTTTGGCTTTTATTCTTTGGCTAAAAGTGGTTATTTGAATATCTGGGTATTGTACTGAAAGAACATTATTGAAAATTCTGCCAAACCAATATGGTTAAAGTATACAGTGCTGCACGACAGACATGACAATGTGCTCTATTAATTTTAAATTAATAATATACACCAGGGATCCACTTTAATAGGTACACCTCCATCGTGGCTACAGTCCATTTTATCAGTTATACTTATTATATAGGTGCAAAACAGTTGTCAGTTTCTGGCCACAGGACACTGCCATCCATGCATTTTGGTTGGTAAAGTATTCTTAGCCCCGTAGTGACACTGAAGTGTTTAAATCATGTCAGTGTCACTGCCGCGCTGAGATTGATCCTCCACCCAAATGATCATGGCTCACTAGTTGTCCTGACCATTAATGAAGGTAGTAAGGCAGGTTATCAGATAGTGTAGAGAACCAGATGGACAATAGTCTGTAATTGTACACTACAAAGTGCATGTATATGAAAAAATGAGCGTAGATAAAAGGTATTATGAAGTGGCTAATCTGTATGTAAATCACTTCTTTATTCTTTGGGCCAGAATGACTTACACAGACATGTATAAAATGTTAAAGGAAAATGCAAGATTTACACTGTATGTGATGTTTGTAATGAGTGAGGGTCAAGAAACAAAAACACAAACATAAAGAGATGCAAGGTTCCACAAAAACAAGAGAAAGTTAACAAAGATAACAAGAGACAAGAGCATGGTAGATACTAAAGGAAGACGAACAAGTTTAACCAAACATGAGCAAAATGGAACAACAAGAGTTTTAAAGAGTCGCGATTGCAAAAAATTTATAAAGACCAGCATTAACATAGTTTTACAAGACTGAAACCGGGAGTGTACACACACACACACACACACACACACACACACACACACACATACATATATACACACATTGGCTAGACAATGGGACACACTTGGGGAGGGGAACAAGACAGAAACAAGACACAGGTCAACAGAATAAAAAGTGGGCAGGGTTAAAGGCAGGGCTAAGATCAAAACAACAGACTCACATGGAAACAGACACATAGCCAAGATAAACTGAGGCAAACGAAGAATGAAAACAGAACGAAGACAGAAAAACATAAAAAGCCAAGAAACGGAAAAACAGGTAAAATGTTACAGTGAAAAGTATTGTTTCTCACTGTTCCCTGACAACAAACAAATCAAACGAAATCCCTGAATATCAAGAGGTCATTACAAGCGAAGGAGCAACTGAAGGAGAAGAAAACCGGCTGCACATGAGGAGTAGTGCTCACATCATGCTTAATCACTTATCAAACCGAATTTCAATTGAGGGCGACATCAATTCAGGCAGATATTGATCTGCACATTACAGCACAGACAGATAAGACACTGGCCAGGAGACAGAGAGATTGATTTATCATTTAGAAAATAAAAAACCTCTGCCATTGATGGCATTAAAGCGTTTCAGATAAATCTGTGTGGGGAAATTCTAATCAGTATACTCAATTATTCAAAGATTGCATAATGGATGAGGATCCATGACACCCAGGTTAATCCTTTTAAAACTCTTGTCTGCTGAAATCCAATTTTCACTGATGATGATGTTTTATTACCTCATCCTGTCGGCACCCCGAAGTGGTTCTGGTCAAACATAATGACCAAAAATGATCACAGGCAGGCAGACTGCAAAGTGCTGAAACTGTTTTTATTAAAACTTATTTACAGCTTTGTAGGAGTTCACTCTACATGCATGAGACTCAACGTGTTGTGCTCAAGAAGTGGAAGAGATTATCATGATGTACTGCTTCTGACAAAAAGATGTATTGAAACAAACAAAGGAAAAATCATGACAACTTTCACTGCATGGTTTCATGTTCAAGCTGGGTTTGATTATGATTAATCTTGGAGTGGTGGCTCGCAGAATAAATGGCTGTCAAAATTGAACTTTGAACAAAAAAGTTCCTTTACAGAAGAAGGAAAAAACTAATAACAACACTGGTGCATTCGTCACACAATTTTGACACCAATGTATTACAATTAGGGCAATTTGTTATAATTCTAAAATTATGTAAAAAGAAAAAACATAAGAGGTACAAGGTACTTATACACCAGTCAGCAACAACATTAAAACTACTGACGGGTGAAGTGAATATAATAACAATGATACCTGTCAAAGGGTGACAGATATTAGGCAGTGAGTGAACAGTCAGTTCCTGAAAGTGATGTGTTGGAAGCAGGGACAAATGGGCACGTGTAAGGATCTGAGTGACTTTGACAAGAATAATACTGTGATGACTAGACACCTGGGTCCAAAACAGCAGGTCTTGTGGGGTGTTCCCCATATGCAGTGGTCAGTACCCACTCCAAGGAAACGCTCCAAAGAAAGATAGCTGTCCGGTCCGATCCCAGAGAAGAGTGACTGTAGCACAATGGCTGAAAAAGTGCTGGGCATGATAGAAAGGTGTCAGAACACACAGAGCATCATAGTGGGTTGCATATGGGGCTGGGCAGCCACAAACCAGAGTGCCCATGCAGACCCTCGTCCCACATCAAAAGTGCCAATAATGGGCACGTGAGCATCATAACTGGATCATAGAGCAGCGGAAGCATATTTTCTTTTACATTACGTAGATGGTCAGGTGGATATGCGTTGCTATCCTGTGGCAAGCAATGATGCCGCAATGCACTACGGATGTGCAGAACAAGTCAAGCAGGTTTATTGTTATTTCATCCATATACACAGTACACAATAAAATAAAACAATGTTCATCCAGGACCATGGTGCAACATAAGAATAGAAACAGCAAAGAGTGCGAGAGCGAGCAAGAAAATACAAGAATACCAAAACAACAGGACAAGACAACATTTAGTGCAGTTGACAACTGAATGAATACAATGTTGTGACAGATACTGTATTCTAGCACTGCAGTAGTTAGGTGTGTAAAAATGCAGAATAGAGGTAGACAGCAATAAATATTAACTGTGCAAATAAGAGCAGCACCAGGATAGAGAATTTGCGGTATATAATAAATAGAGGGGTGCTTACAGTGGCAGCTGTTAATGTAAGTTTTTTGTCAGATAAACTAGTCTCTAAACTAGACTCATGGAGGCTCCAACTCATAATGTGCTGGACTCTGCTATAACGTCTTAGAGCACATCACACCTTCACCTTCACCTTCAGAGGTCTTGTGTAGTGCACACCTTTACAGCTGAGACCTTTTTGGGAAGCATGAGGCGGACCTACACAGTATTAAAGTAAAGTGGCCCCTTATAGTGGCGTGTGAACACACCACATCACAGCACACAGTGTGAACAATGTGAAATTCTTTGTCTGCATTTATCTCATTCACCAAGTGAAGCAGTGGAGTGCCAACAAAGACGGGAGCTCGGGAAGCAGTGTGTAGGGATGGTACCTTGCTCAAGGGTACTTCAGTGGTGTCACTAGCTGTTGGGATTCGAACTGAACCATCTTATTGCAGGGGCAATGTCTTAACCACTTGGCCAACAGTTAGGCAGATGGCTTTAACGATACGACTGACTGATGCATATATGAAAAACATCCATGGTAAAATGACATGTTTCGCTGATTATTTTTTGGGCCAGATTGACTTACACAGACGTGTATAAAGTGTTATAGGAAAGTGCAAGACTTACACTGTATGTGGTGTTTGTAATGAGTGAGTGTCGAGGCAGACAAGATGTCAATGTGAGATTCAAAAACTTTTAATACAAAACGAGAAACGATGTAAACATCCTCGACATGACACAAAGTTATTTCTTGGCATATTTAAATGTGCAATTTATATTTATTTCCTTAGTTTAACAGATAGGAAAAAAAAATGTAGACAAATAAACGGTAAAGTAAAATGTGCCATTTATGCCAAGTATGTTAAATTCAGTAAATAAACACACACAGACTTCTGAACATACTGATTGTTTCTGCTGCTCCCTGATAAAAGAAAATGTTTTAGCTGGTACCTGTTCAAAAAAAGAAGAAAAAAGAAAACATTCATAATTGTTAACTTGCTGTTGCTCGGAAGGTGCCTGATATACTGTTAGGCCCCGTCCACACGATGTCTGAATCAGGCGTTTTTTGGGAATTCGTGGCGTCAGGTTAGCGCGGACAGAGCGCCGACCATTTTTCTGGTCATTTGAGCAAATCAAAGTGTCCACACTGGCATTCAGCACCTGCGTTCGGTTTGCTATTTACCTCCCTGGACACTAAGTGAAACAAACTCTGTTAGCCATAGAGGGCCCGTCTGTCTATAATCTTGTTAATT
>JBBJLS010091817.1:0-22012 GCA_037577275.1 Bryconaethiops microstoma | reverse complement strand
GATGTGGTGAAGGGAGGACATGCAGGCAGTTGGTGTGAGTGAAGATGCAGAGGACAGAAGGAAATGGTGACGGCTGAGCCGCTGTGGCAACATTTAATGTATCAATATATACACACATATATATACACTTACACAACATATATAAGGTATGTATATATTTTTATATGAGCCATGGGCTTCGATAATAAGTTTTCAGACAACTGGTTTTTGCTCTCTGTTGTTAAAAACATTAAGGTGCCCTGATCAAATATCAAACTTGATTTAAAAATAAACACACATTCTCTACAGAGAATTCACTTCTGCACAGTTTCATGCACAATAAATGTTTGCTTGATAAATGCAACACCCTGGCAAAAATAAAACATAGATCGGAACCTGTGCATAATGATTCTCTATGTTTCTTTTCTTTTACTATTATGCAAAACCAACAAACTATTTATACATATTTGAGTTCCCTGTACGTATTACGAACCAAAATAAATCTAACACAATAAAACCCAAATGTATTATTGAAATATGTTTAAAAATTTTCAAAATGCAATATATTACATGACTGTGACCAATAAGGAAAAGAAAATCCACACAGCACTGCCAGTGCCCTGCCATGTGGCATTCTGTCGGCTTTGACACGGCCTAACGCGCCGATGGAGAGCAACTGTTTAAACATGGGGGCTGTAAAAGGCCACCTTGGCTGCTTGTGTCAGAATAGAGCCTGATGCCTCATGTCAACAGCCTGGTCGCCAAAACAAATTAACAGCCACACTCCAGTTTGCATTTCCCCCCTCCCACACACACACACACACACACACACACACACACACACACACACACACACACACACTACTAAAGTTCTACCATTATGGTCACTATGCTCAAGTCCAGTAAACCGAAACAGAAATCAGTGCAGTAAATCAGAACAGACCATTTTAAAAGATTAAGGTTTAATCTTAAATGATAATTCAGACTAGAACATGCATCTGTTGCACAATCTCATACACACCTACACACTAACATGGATTACAGTAAGTCTGGAATTATTTCTCTTCTATGAAAAATAAAACTGATTCTTACCTGTTAAATTCATAGATGACTTCAATGTTCCCAAACAAGGAACAAACTTGCTCAGGCTTAATAGGTAAGTCTCTGGAATCGATGATATAAGCCAGGTAGTCCTGTAAAACACAATTAGTAGACAAGAGTGTAAGTTGGTCCTCTTAAAACAGGCATGTCCAAAGTCCGGGCGTTGTCAGATTTCATACGGCCAGCAGCTTCGGTCTTATTTATGGCTCGTAGCTCTGTCAGAATAAATAAATCATAAAACTTTTTTAAAAAGTAATTCACCACACGGTGGCAGCACCATTCTAATGCTATCTGGCTCTGCAAAGAATTAGTGTCAGCAAGTTACCTGTTCCTTGATCAATCTGAAACAGTGTTTTGAACAGTAACATCTGTCACTATAAACAGTGAAAAGCCTAAAGCACACTAATGAACTTGGACGCTTGAATAAGATTGGGTTATAACTGCTGATGTTATGTACTTGTAGATGTGACAAACTATTGCTTTCTGAAAGATCTTGTAAAAGACCAGGGCAAAATTCACTTGTTTTAAACTTTATTGGTAACAGACCACTTTGCATTACTTATAATTCCTTTAAACGTTCATGAGGCAAAGACATTGATCAAACTGATAGAAATGTAAGGTATTATATACACTGTCTGTTCAATGTTATCTGACACTCCAGATATGAATGAAAGGCAGAATTGTGTTTTTAGAGTTGTTCAGGTCTGCCTGAGTGGCTTATATTTGGTTACATTGCCATTTGAAAAAAAAAAAGGTAATTGTAACAGTGAAATTTGTTTTGTAACAGTGTGTATTTTCATGTAACTTTTGTGGTTAAAAAATGTCAGAAACAACTATTGGCCCTCGGGCATCTTCACTTTATCAAACTTGGCCCTCTTTGCCAAAAGTTCGGACTTAAAACATCAGAAGAGACTGCAATGCCTGGATCATGTCAACAGAGGGCAGTGGTGTTCTGTAATAGAGGAGACCAATGGACCTGTTCCATAGATTTACTGCATATTTAGAACCACGACGTAGCAACTTCATTCCAGGGGCATCTGCAGATTTCATGGTAAGTCCTGGTTCTGTTCTACAGCATTTCTCCCCC
This sequence comes from Bryconaethiops microstoma, assembly GCA_037577275.1. Classification (NCBI taxonomy): domain Eukaryota; kingdom Metazoa; phylum Chordata; class Actinopteri; order Characiformes; family Alestidae; genus Bryconaethiops; species Bryconaethiops microstoma. The sequence goes on along the minus strand of JBBJLS010091817.1, from coordinate 19,845 downwards.
CCCCCCCCCCAACAAACATGAACACAATCAAAGCATGTGTGCATGTACATACGAATCTTGCCATATTAAAACAACCAGGAAATCCAGCTCTTCACTGCCAGAATTTATGGTGAAGAATTTGGGTGCAAATTTGCCCATCTTAGTATCTTCATACTCATCTGAAGGTTCGCTTTGCTTCTTTTTAGCTTCACGATAAAGGAATGTGCTAGAATCCTTAGATAACATGGATTTGTAACGGTCATGAATATTTATGGCTGATACCTGTTTTACTACTGACACTGTGTTTGATAAAGGAACAAATGACGCACTAATTCATCTTCAGTACTTTCGACTGGCTGAAGTCAACATGAATGGCATTTTTTTGCTCTTTCAAACACACATTCAAATGACAAGGTACTTACCTGCCTCACATGAAGTGACACACAGATTGGCCGAAATAAGAATTATGAATTGCCAATTGCATCTCGACTATTTACAAATTATTTTGATGATTAATGGAGTACTTAGCAGTTTTAAGAAATGCCAAAGCAGAAATTTAATTTTGGGCAACAGCAGAAAGCCATTTATGGCATTTATAAGAAGTTTTAAATACATATTGGAAAAAAAATCTAAATGAAGGGGTCTTAAAAAGGGCCTTTTCTTTTCACCAAGAAGGTCCATTTTGATTAATGTTTTAGAATAAATGGTTTTCATGAACATCATGTCAGCCCTATAGGAAAGCTTTTCTCTCAGAACAGCTGTTTGGAGACTTCGTCTCTCCGTGTGTGTGTATATTTTAAGTATTTCTCTATAAACTGTAGCATGTACACAGTGGGGTGCAATTTTTCTCACACCAACTAATTCACTCCTCTCTCTGAGACAGACAGACAGACAGACAGACAGACAGACAGACAGACACACAGACACACAGACTTTCTCTTCAGCTTTCTTTCCTGGGGAATTCCATTCATGTGCAAGTGCTCCAACAGGCAGGATCATTCTAGACCACACGTCCGCCGAGCACTGGGCAGACGGAATTACGAGCTGGACCAGCGCCACAGAGCACAGACCACTGAAAGAAAAGAAATCTGATCATTTTTCTAATGTTAACTGTGGATGTTCAGCATTTCTTAGACGTTCGGTCACTATTTAAAGGAGCAAACTCCACCCAGTACAGAACCCACTCTGTATGCTCAAGCAGCAGCTACTACTGCAGGGCTGTTCTCTGTAAAACTGATATGATACAGACAGAATACCACATTCCCATCTCACTGCATAAACACACTGCAAGGTACCCAGTTACATTAAAACACACTGATGACAAAGTAAACGATTTACACTTTTGCCAGTAAATGTAAATGTTTGTATCATGAGGATGCCTTGATTCATCCAAATACTCATCTGTAATGAGTCAGGATGCTCACAGTACACAAAACGTCAGATGGGTGAATCATGTCTCATTTGCATATTGCAGACCTCTGCAATGTCACTTTAGCGAGGATTTATATTGCAATAACAAATGTAACCAAAACAGCAAATAATATTGTGCAGCCCAAAGGTTGTAACATAATAAATGAGCTCTTAAGCACAATTTTAATTATGTCAGAAGTTTTTGATGAATATTGTGTGGTGAATCTCATACACAAAAGTGACTTTTTGCAAAACAAAAAGCATTCCAGTTTTTAATCGGTTGGTCCATATTATGTAATAATAAATTACATCAAGTGATTCATATCAAAAGCAATGCAAGTCACGTACTATATAATCTGTGTGCCTGCCTGCACATGCTGTCTTCCACGATGTTCTTTGCATGCGATTTCCATATATGCCATGATGCAGGGGGGGGGTGGGGGGGGTGTCTTATCTTAGGTTTATCATTTTTTTGTTTTTGGAACAAAACTAACACGTGACTATGGCTGGGCGAGACTAACTGAATGAGGTCATATGGGGAGAATTTAGGTTGCCCAAACCTGAAGGAGGAGTGCCATATTAGGGCAATGACTATGATCATCCGACACAATGAAGAACTGTTCTATTTTCTTCTCTAGTGAGAGAGAAGAAAACAGACAGCTAGAGCCAGGGAGGAATATTTCAGCACAGATGCAATAAAGGTGACACAAAGGGTTCTTTTGCTGTAGAAGAACCAATTTTGTAAATCAGATGTGGGTGAAAAACCTTTTTAAAAAACATCAAACATCAAGCACCTTCACACGGTGTTCAGTGTATGGATTCTTCTAAGATCCAATTACAGAGGTTCTTTTTTATGCTTTAAAAAGGTTCTTCCCACTCAAATATCTCATTTACAAAATGAGAGAATGTAAGAATTATCATTTAAAAAGTTCTTTTGGAAACCAAAAACAGGCCTATGGCAGAAAAAACTACATTTTTTTAATGATGGCATTGAAGTCAAAGGAACCTTTCAACATTAACCAGGCCATGAATATTCCGTCTAAGCCATGATGTATTTTCGGGTGACAGACAGTATCAGACAGGATCTCTGAGCTCTGAGACAGGTGATGGACGGAAACGTTTAATGCAAGTCTTCCTTGCCTGCTGCTACAAACTGACCAGACAGGCCAAAGGCATTATTATTATTATCACAAGGTACATGAACTCACAGGGTGAAAAAAAAAGAAAAAAAAAAGGAAAAAAAAGAATTTGACTTCAGGTTATGACTAAAGTAGGCAGATTTTGAAGGGTGTCTGCAGAGTGTGAAGTGCATTTTCTAAGGTAAAATAACCTCTGGAACACTTACTTACAACCACAAGCTTCCACAGGGCACAGCAAACCTGCTAATATACACTAGCAACACACCTTTCTCCACCGGTGCTTTAATTTGATCCAATAGTAGGACTTTCTAAAGAATGAAACACTTATAACCTCAAAACCTGTCTGGGAGATTTTTACTGCTCCACACTCATTGGAACATCGTCATTAGTGATGCATTTCTTAGAGGGAACACATAACAGGCTAATACGGCCGCCAGCCTAAATGGTAAATGTTTTTGGAAATAGTTACTAACAGGTCAAAATATAAAATGGCAACAACAAATACGGCATTTTAATCTAAAAAAAAAAAAAAAAAAGTTGTTTAATCTCTCTTCAAAATATATTTAAGTGCAATTTTACGGTAAGACTGTCCTTATAACTATTTGTAAAATTGAATTTTTAAATCATTAAATGAATGGTCATAAGGTAAAAAAGGGCAACAGTGACCCACTGCTTGCGAAGTAATCCACGTTCAACTATTAAAACTCTGTCAGAACTTAGATCATCAGATTTTCATGTTTATCACATAGCATCTCACTGTTGCCATTTGTATTAATATATGTTAGAACTGCTTAAGGTCTGGTGTGTTAATGATCAAATCAGTAACTATTAATTAATTGAAACCATTCATAAACAGTCTATAAATGGTTTTTGTTATTGTAAAGTGATCTTGATCATCTTTTGGTTGGAATATCTGATTGCCTGAGCCACACTGTAAAATACTCAACAAGCACACACGCATGTACAAACACACACAAAGAACCCTTAACTGTGTTAAAATCAATTTAGGAACTCAGGCTTGAGTGGTAATTGTTCTATTTCCATCTTTCTGGCACAGGGAAGTTTGTTTTTGTCTACTGGTGGGTTGGAACTGGCAGCAGTAAGGTCAGAGCTCCAGCCAGGCACCACTGCTTCAGAGGCCCAGAGGGAGAGATGTGGGTCTGCACCTGTGAGGTGGGGGTTGAACACCTGACAACTGGATGAATGCAGAATAGATTTAGTACGACTGAGTAGGACTTAGATACAGCATGTTATTATAAATCCTAACTGAGGACCAATCCGAACAAGAGACAAGGTCGCGAGGTGGAACATATAGTCAATTGCAGCAGCCGCAAAATCCAGAAGTGTAGCCACATTCCTACAAAGGGTGCAACACCTGGAGAAACCTAAAAAAAAACCCCAAAGAATTTCCATATTCAGCAGGAAATAGGTCCTGCCCGAACAGCAGTCAATCACGGCTAACGCTACAGTACTGAATGGAAAAACTGTCACAAGCATTCAATACAAAAATTTTTAAAAAAAAAACAGAAAAGAAAGAACTGCTATTCTGTGGTTAAGTCTAAAACCTCACTGTCTCCTGTTTGTTGTGGGAAGGATTAAAATTGTTATGTGGTGACCAAAACAACCCAACTCTGGGTTACTTCTACAAGTGGCAGGCTTTTCGTAGCTCTCTGTGGTTGGAGAAGGCGTTTTTCATGGCTGTGAAAGGCAGAACAGGGCAGGGCTTTAGGAAGTTTTTGGGTAATATGGATCCCCAGAATGATTTCTAACATGACTTGCTGATTCAGCATCTTGCCAGTATAATCACAGATGTCAGGAGGGCCATTGGGTTGTCAGTAAAGACCAGACATTATGATCCGCTATTGTACAGAATAAAGTGGTAAATCACTTTATTCCATACACTCTCTTATTATTATGTGCAATTGTCTAATTACATGAAATATCACCACTTACGTCAATTTTCCTGATACACTACTGATCTCTACTATGTGCAATAACGCACACCAAACCACAGAGTGTGTTTTAACTGTAAGCTTCTAATCCATAGGATTTATAATCACTAGTACTTGTGTATATAGCATAGTGTATTTGATATTGAGAGGTTTCTGCAGAACCTTTACTGGATTTATTTAGACTTTATATTTCATTTTGTTCTCATCTCTTTGTGTTATAACATAAGCCATTTTCTCCAGGATTGATAAAGTTTTCTGATTTATAAAAATGATTCAGTAACATTAGGCGTCCTTAACAATTTGACTTTCCTAAGTAATTTAGCAGAATGCAAAATTATTGTTAACTGTTAACTCGTAATTTTATGCTTAAAGAACTCCAAGCAATTTCCTGCACTGGATTTAGAAACACACGTTCTGTTCCAAAACCCAGAAATTCTAGTTCCAAAAAGTGCCATTCAGCAGACGTCTGTTCCATGTGCTCTCATATTGCTTTATAAATGCGCGGACACGCTACATTCACCATCTCTGGCCCACACAGTCTTTCACTATAATAAAACCCCAAACACTTGCGGCGGAGCATCAGAAAAACAACAACCACCACCAAAGAGCAGGACTGCTTTTACTCAAAGTGCAACAGTCATAAAATGTGTCTCTCTCTCTCAAAGCAGAGGAGGCCAGCTTCAACTAGAGCCAGCTGAAGCAACTGGTGGCCTGGTGGTTAGGGAGTTGCCCCTGTGATCGGAAGGTCGTAGATTTGAATCCCAGGACTGCCACCGAGGTGCCCTTGAGCAAGGTACCGTCCCCACACACTGCTCCCCGGGTGCTGCTTCACTTGATGAATGGGTTAAATGCAGGACAAATATCACATTGTTCATACTGTGTGCTGTGGTGTGTTCACACCTGACAAAAATGGCCACTTTACACAGCACTGTACCCCAACACTTTAGTTAACTAACTGAGGGCTCCTGCACCTGGCCTGTCAAAATCCTTATTACGTTTCAAGCAAAGTTGCACCACAGCGTTCTCACTCTGATATTGAATTCTCAATCAGTGATATTAAATCAGCAAATGGAAACAAATGAATTAACATGGAACATAGACATCAAGACGCATGACAAATTCAGAGAAGCTGGTTTCTGACAAGCAATTAGAAAAAAACTCCTATTGATGCTAATAATTAATTCAAGTCAATAGACACTCCTACTGTCAGCCATATTTTGAAGTGCTTGTTGTTTTCAGCAGTTATCAGATTATTACATACCCACACTATCAGAACCCAAACCTAACATCTCAACAAGGCTCGTGATGATCTGGTCAGGCAGGTTCAATGTTAACTGATGGGACACAAGCTTCCATTACTGCTTAGCTACATTAGCCTTTTATCTCCAGGGCAAATAAAAGTCTAAAAGACAAGAATGTGTTTTGACTGTTAGACTACATATGAGGTAAAGGGATTAATGCTGTAAATTAGATTCAGGAGGGCTCAGCAAAAGTAAAAAAAAAAAAAAAGGAAATTCTTTTACTCACCTCCACAATACTGCACAGATCCCTGACATACATCCTTTCTGTCTCAATAATCTCCATGACAACACGGTCCACATAGGTGAGCTGAGGATTGGGCGCCATGGCTACACTGGCTACAGGGGAAGGTGTGTCTGGATCGGTCTGTGTTGGTGTTCTGGTTCCACAGCTGGCTGTGGTGTTATTACTCTGGCCCTCACAGGGATCTTGCCGAGGCCTCTTGCTTCCTGGCTTCAGCAGAGTTGAAGACACCTCTCGATCATCTGGAGGACTGAGCTCCAGGTCAATATCAGGGCCCGCGGGTGGGGAGGGCCGAGACGGGGCTATGGTGAGGCCCCTGAAGGGGCTGCTCTGGCCTTCTCCAGAGGAACCAGACGACAGAGTGGACACAGCACTCACCGGCCGCTCGTCCTCGGAGTGCTCGATACCCAACAGCGAGCAGTAGTCTGCCAGCGTGGGGTCATGATTGCTCAAAGGGGAGTCTGTCGACAAGCGAGGAGATTCTGTTATGTAGACAGAGAAGAGGAGAAAGACATTTGTCAGTTATGTCAGATTCTTACAGCTCTGCACAACCAGCTTTTATGTTTTTTTTGCTTACAGTTTACAATTTCTCTGAAATGAATAAAAAAAAGGCATAACCTGTATTCATTAAAAATATTATAGAAAATAATCAAAGAATCTGAATTTTCCAGGGTTCGATATGAAAAACAGTAGGTGTTCCATGTAAACCGCACCCCCTCGTAGTACTGTTTGGCATCAAGCATCATGAAAATACATTTGCTATCGTCTAAATTAGTCTAAATTATATATAAAATATAACAAAATATTGTGTAAAGTATATGGTTTAAACATGCAATATGCACTTTTCTGCACTGTATGTAAAGTCAACATCTTGAAGATGACAGAGCTGGCACTGCATAATCACCTGAGATCACAGAGGCTCTGCACTAACAAAGAAAGCTTTCAGTGAGCAGGGAAAACCCACACTGTGAATCAGTAACAACTTCCAACCTTTTTTCCAGCAACTTCTCTGTACAAAGACTCATGACAGTTCAGTGTGGAGCACAATGAATACTGACATGGCCTAATTACAGCGCTCATATTCTGCTAAGAGACCCAGCCATTTCCTCTCCACTCACGGTCTGACGCCGGCTGACACGGAGATGGGGAAACAGCAGGAAAAACGAGGAAAAAGCCTTGGGACCGAGTAGCTTGCTACGATCTCAGGGTCTTATTTGCGTAGAGCTGAAACCTTGCTCGAGTCCATAATAAACACTGTGAGATCATGCATTTGGAGCGAACCCGTGTGGAAAACAGGGAAGCTGTACGGAACTTTCTCCTTCATGGAGTGAGGCAAAGCAAAATATCTCACATAACTTCTCACTGAATAGTACAAAGCAAAAAGGGGAAAAGCACTATCTAGTTACTGGTTTGACAATATCCCACGTCATTCTCGAAAAACAATTTGGGAGTGCTGGAAATGAGTGTAAGTTTGTTATACCTTTTCAGCCAAAAAAATGTTATTGATTCTATAAAGTGCTTTTCTTACTGAACAAATACAAAAGTTATTTCAATATTTTTTTCTTTGGCTGGGCCAAAGGTAATGTCGTATTGCTTATAGTTACATACACACATATTGGGCACCCTTTTTGTGTTAAATTTAATAAATAAATAGAACCAGTACACTATAAACTTCTAAAAAAAAAAAAAAAATTTTTTAAATCACATTTACAGTAGCGTGTTAACTTAATTTGACTTAGAAAAAAAACTAAATATGATATGAGGGTGTTCAAACTTTTGCACACGCTTCCGAGTATGACTATGCTGTGAAAATGTAAACTTGTGGACGAGTGTGTGTGTGTGTGTGTATTTGAGCCATATTATGGACATTTGCGGCAAGACGTGATAAGAAAATGTTCCCTGCTCTGTACATTCACTGGAGCATTTGTGTAGCGTATTGGGTAACACCGCTGCCCCCCTTTTACTGAGGGGCTTGAGTTAAACACACCACATTAATAAGAGTCACTGTGAAAGACATCTAAGGTCAAATCCCTATGAATTAAATTCTAATAAGAGCTTCTGCCAAATGCATAAATGCAAATACGAAACAAAAACAGAACTTCCTTGGAAAACATTCAGTTTCACTGAAAATTCCAACAAAGAGCTCCTACTCATCCAATCAGAGGCTGTTCAGACTTGCAGACAGGTGACATCAGAATGAGCTCACAGTACAACCTGTCTGTGTGCTTAATGACAGACAGGTTAGCTGGCAGATTCAAGCCTCCACACGAGCAGAGGAATCCTGCTGCCTCCTGCCATCCACGACCAGCTCTCCGTGAATCAGGGATGAGCTCATCCTCAATGCTGAACGGTTACATTATCGAAACCCATAAACACCTTATAATCTTTTATACACAATCTAAAAGGCTCTTAGCTAGTTTTGTTATGGTTAGTTGGCAATGTTTACACCATTTTCCGCTCGGTGTCACTAAATTCAAACTCTCATTTCCTTCCTGGCTTTAGCAATGCAGAGCGTGCCTGGAAGGGTGAGGCAGGAGCACTCCTTAACACTGTGGTGAGGAAATGCTGAACCACACACTCACACACGTACACACCCCAAAAAAACCACTTCTGCCCCGGAGCTCAAACCATATGAAGGTAAACCCTCACCAGGCACTGCTGTGGTAGGGACTTTCGCTATAAAGAAGTTAAAATTACCGAGATGTGTGGTCTGGGCAGGCCCCGGCAGTGCAGCAGTATAACAACGCCAACAAAGTCAAATGAAGAGATTTAAGAAATTAAACAATGTAAATATTCACATCTAGCCACAAGGCCTGGCATGGGCTAATCCATGCCGAAACCCAGCAAGACATGGCTTGACTAGAGCTTCAGTGAATCAAAGCTTCAGTGAAGGTCTCAGTACACAAATACACTGAAACCACAACAGCAAGAACATCATGGTAACCATACGAGCTGCTAATGTTAACCCTTAAAAAGGTCAAGACTTTCAGTTTGTTATTTTAAATTACGTAATCATTCACTTAATTATATGATGAGCTATGCAACACATTGCAATATCATTTTGAATCAAAAGCCTCTGATCCAATCAAGGACTTCTGAAGAAGCTGGAAATTAGACCCTGTAGAACATGGGTGGTGATTACGGCTGTGGATCATCGCAGCTTCAATGTTATTTGTGGTGATACACAACTAGGGCTGCATGATATGGATGAAATATGAGTATTGTGATTATACTGCGATTGCAATACTTTCCGATATATTAAAAGGCCCACATCACCTATCGTTAAGTAAAACAGCTAAAATAATTCTACCATAGTAATAATTCTAAACATAGGTTGGAAAATAGTCATAAAAGAAAGAATCATAGAAAAATAGAAGGAAAATGTACAATATGGGTCCTGTATGAAGATTAATGTGTTTATGGTTCAAAATAATTTCACTTTTGTTGGATTACATGAATACCTCAATTCATCGAAAATACTCAGAACCTCATCAGATGCTGGGAAAGGTTGCTCTGTCAAAAACCCTAAGTGGTTAGGAAATCGTCTGAATATTACACCTTTCTGCTATATTGGTACTGCAGAAAATGATACTGTTATAATGATTAACAGACAATATATTGTGCGGCCCTACACACAACCTCAAGTATTCTATTGCTTATACACAAATTATTCTGCAAAATAAATGAGTACGGGGGTCCTCAAGTAACGACACAGATCTGTTCCCTGGACAGTGATGTAACCCGAATTTTGGTGCAACTCGAAACACACCCTAGCCTAAGTCACTTACCTATCCTAACATAGCTGTAAAATCATAAAAACACAGATAAGCCACAGAAAAAGGAAAACTCCCTCACTCATACGGCGCATTACTGCGTTTTCTTCCACCGCGCGCAACCAAACCAAATGAACCCACGTAGTCCATAAGAATGAGGTTGACGATGTAAGTCGAGTGGGAGCGGGAGTGAACGTTGTAAACTCAAAACGTATGTTGAGACTGTTGTAACCCAAGGACCCCTTGTAAAGCAAAAGGTGGCTCAAGCTTTGTGTGAAATATTTAAAAATAAGCAATTAAGCTACTTGTGCTAAAAATCCTAATACTGTTGTAATACCAAATTTAGCTCAACTTTTTCAATAACTGGCTGGTTAACCTCAATGTCATTTTGTTCCAACGTGTCTGTAGAGCATTTCGCAGTTTTTCTTATTAGCTGAATTGGACTCATTTCATTGCTTGTTTCAATGGACTAAAATGTTGGAAATGATATCATTATACCTGCGATAAGTGCAACTTATCAGGGTAATCAGCAAATATAGTAATTTACTTTTAAATTCCCCTGAAATTCAGAAGCATGCTTCAAAACCCCACTTAAGGAAACCCCACAAAAGGAATTAAGAAATGTCAGCGGAAGAAACCCCGCAAAAGCTCTATTTTTACTCCGACGACCATACTGATGCATCTGCTTTTTGAGGACAGCAGCACATTCTTGTCTGCTGCATATGGGACAGAAGCGCTCAGGCATGCAGGCTGGCTACTAAACACATGTGGGTGTAGATAAACCTGCCAGAGCGTGGACACCAGAGTGAAAACAGACTTGGTCAAATGCTGACCAGTCAGGGAAGACACAGTGAAGGTTCATTCAAGAGTCAGCGTCTGGAGGAAATGTGGCTGAGTGAAGACGGGGGTACAGCGCGGCCTTGAGTAGAGACAGGCACTCCAACAACATAGTCAGACAGGTCACTATAGAGCTGCTGAAAGATGCGACTGCGTTCTCGGTTTGGATTTTAATCCTTTAAGCAAATGTCAGAAGCTTTAAAACACAAATTTGAATGACCAGACTTTCCGCAGTCAGGTTAACAATTTTATTTTTCACAAGAACCACTGAAGAGCTCCATGCAAACTACTCATTAACTTTTAAATCCATCTGTGAATTTCTTAGAGCAGAGGGCTTCCCATATTTCTATTCCTCAGTAAAGTAGATGATGCAAGTCCAAAATCCTATTCTTATTCGACAATCCAGCTAACTTAGGCTCAAAATGCTCTGCAAAATAAATAGTTGTGGGCACTGTGATAATATGCTATCGTTATTGTGATTTTTCACTGGAGTACGTATTTCCAGAGTATCCTGGGTATTTTTAGAACCTTTACAACTAAACGGGCCAAAAAACATTGAGCAATTATACAGAGTCTGTAAAAAACGGAACAAGTAGCTAAATGGATGTCACGTGATTATATCAGTACCTTATTTTATTGGGGTTTTTTTTGTTCCTTCTTGACGAGTTTTAATGCAATTATTTAAAATTTTACACTTTTTTGGAGCACTGTTTTTCCAACTTGTGAAAAACCGATGTTCTGAAAAAACAATGTTTATTTTTGCCCCATCAATCATGCTCAGAAATGTATTCTGGTCTACCAGTAACATGTTGAATGCAGTGACGCACAAAAAACTGATTTTCGGATGTTCCTCAAACTGCAACCATTCTGGTCGAACACTAGATGCTTAATCTTTGTTCAGAAACATTTCAAAAGTCCTGGCTGGTGGGTGCAACTGGACATGACTGAAAACCTGGGGAAAAACTACAAAGAGAGAGAGAGAGAAAAAATAAAAAATAAATAAATCAGTATCAGTACACCTCAAAAGTCAATAGGAATTTCAAAACAAACATGGAAAATATGCTAAATAAACACATTAGGGCCACAAAGGAGCTAATGATTAGCCACTGTGTTTCGCCAACAACCCCCCCTTTGCAGGTGGTCACATTCCAACAGCGGCCAACAACAAAATTCCTTGCACCTGACAGGAGCAATTTACATTCTTTCACAGCAGGAGCGAAAGCCCAACTTCTTCAAAAACCTAATTTTAAGGCTTTTTTAAAAATGTATTTATTTTTTCCCCCTTCACACGCAAACCTGACACAGCGCAGGTGAAAAGAACAGCTGGTGGAAGCTCAGACTGAGACGTGCACAGACAGGCACAGACGAGGATGAGCAGGAAGCAGATATATGTTAAGGAAATGATTCAGTTATGGTCATGTTAGTGTAGCCTCCAGATACACATTCATTACTGTATTGTCTCTACAGAGAGTGGAGGAAGGTGTTTTCCGTGTAGAAACATTATAGTGATTTGTAGCAGTATTTATGAAGGAAAAAAAACAAAAAAAAAAACCACCGCATGAATACCTCATTTTTTCCCGTTAGAAAGTTGTTTCTATTCAGAAAAACTACAGGTTTACAAACAGGTACAGGATGGTTAGGGGATGCAGCTCAATGGAAGACAACATGCTTTGCATAAATGAGGTCCAGGGTTCATTCCCTTGCATGCATATTTTGGGGCAGCTGGAGGCCTGGTGGTTAGGGCAACGCCCCTGTGATTGGAAGGTCATGGGTTCAAATCCCAGGACTGCTAGTTGCACCTCTGAGGTAACTTTGAGCAGGGTACCGTCCCCACACACTGCTGCCCAGGTGCTGTGTTCCTGGCTGCCCGCTGCTTCACTTGGTGAATGGGTTAAATGCAGAGAACAATTTCACATTGTGTGCTGTGGTGTGTTCACACATGACTATAAGGGGAGACTTTATTATGATCATTCCCCATCCCATCACAAGGTAACACCCTTAGATTAATATTATAATAAGGAGTTTTTGCCTTTACTGGAGTAACAGCATTCTCTCTTCTAGCAAGGCTTTACACTAGATGTTGGAACATTGGTGTGATGATTTGATTGCAATAGTGAGGTTGAATACTGAGGATGGATCCAGAGAATAGAGTTCCAGTGCTGGGGATCTTTACAGCAGACACTTGGCACTGGGCATGGAGGCTTTGGGCTCAGGCATGAATGATCTAGAGCAATTGATTCTACTGGCAGTGCTTTGCAAGGAGATTAGACAAAGTGTGTGTATAATTGAACACACAACAATGGATGTACCTTATCAATTTAAACTCTAAATATGATTTTTTACATCAGAGTTAAAGCTACTTTAATTAGAGCCACTTTAGATCAGGTTCCCTCTGCCCAATGTAGGCGTTCCACGTTCGTGTGTATAAAACAAAGCAAAAATCTGATTCCATATCTGATGCCCTTTAAACACATGTGCCGCGAGTTCTTCCTGGTAGATAAGGCACTGAAGTGGAGCGGGTGCAGAACTAACTCAGTAACTAATATTTAACTTGAGTCAAGGTGAGTGTAGTATTCAAAATGTGCCATGGAGAAAAAAAAAAAAACCTACATTCACACCTTGACATTCAGTCACCTAACAAAGCAAAACACACTTCACACCATGGAAAAATCTATCCCATGTATAGCTGCCCCATTTGATAAGGATTTCAATGCGGTTTGGGAAAGAATACAAAATAAATTGATTCAAGTGACCAAGAGTTGCAATTTTTGGTGACTGTTTTGTTAGAGAGTTGATATAACCAAACCAATTTGAGTCAGAACAAGCTGTGTCATATACAATTAATGCTCTGCAGTATAAAGACTTTTCTTTAGAAAATCAAATTGCACGCGGCCTTTGTAAAACCATGCACTCTGTGTGATAAGTTGATATGTCCTGCTGTAGAAAAGCAGTGTTTAAGTAGTTTTAGAGGCTCATCTTAAATCTTAAAAGTGGTATCGTACCACCTCTAGTTAGATCCCAACTCATTTAAATTTAGAACACTTTCAGCGTCTCAGTCTTGACTCCATTAAAAAAAAAAAATATATATATATCCACCTGTGATGCCTTGATCAAGCTGATGCATGAAAAAGGAAATTCACTTTCAGTAAGGTCGGCATTTTTAGGTGAAAAATCCTTACAAAGACAATATAACACTACAGTAACGGGCAGAACATGACATTCTTCTTTCTCCAACAAACCTTCAGACCTGTAAAATTTAAAGAGCTGGATACTCAGCTATACAGTTAGGTGTGGGCAATCAAAAATGGAGTAAAATGATTTTTATTCATTATTTTGTATCCTGCACTGATAAATGCACTCAGCCAGCCAGGACTAATTATGCTCTCCACATAAGACACGGTCAGTGGTCTGCAGCTCTGGTTCCCAATCCTGGTCCCATTGGCCTCCTGCCAATTTAGTGTTTTTACTGCTCTTGAGATGTTCACATCAACCCAGGACAGGCTTGTTAAGGAGCAGATTAGTTGAATCAGGTGTGTTGGTAACAGGAAAAGACTCTAAAATGTGAAGGGCTGAAAAATATTGTTCAAGAGGTACTGCTGACACTTGAACAGAAAAGAACACTGACGTATTCTTATGCATCATACTAGGGATGTCACGCGATTAAAAATAATTACTCTAACTACATGCTCTCTGAATAATAAATGTAAATTAATCGCACACGTTTGCTGTGAAAGTATTTTAAAAAATTAGATGAATTTTGGCATATGAGTGAATGAATAATCAACATTACAGACTTCTAACATCTCTTATTTAATAACTGTTTCTGCACTGTTCATGTGCAGTAAAGGTCACAGCAATAAAAAATTTGACCTATGCTGAGGGGGAAAAAAATGCTTCATCAAGAACAATGATAGAAACAAGTCCATCTATAAAGTGCAGTTTAAGACAATGTACATACAAGCACGGGTGTTAGAAGCGTTTTAATGTGGGGGTGCGCTGCACTCGACATCTTGCGTGTTTTACTCATACTGCACTCCTAATAGAACAGTTCCGGTGTTCTGATGAATTACACTGCCTTGTCGAAGTCTATCAATTCACGTTACTCCGTGGAAAAATGCTCCCTTGAAGCTTATAAAGTTCATACAGTTTATAGTCAGTTTATAACAGTGATAATGATGAGAATAATCAGCATAATCAGATCTGTAATCAGAGAAAAATATATTTTATTTAAATGAGAAGAGCCTAGAGAGATAGATTGATCTTTAGAGGTGCATAGAGCCAGTTTATACCGTGAAGCAGGACACAAGCTACTTCAGATCATGCAATGCTTACAGCTTGTGGTGATTCTGGACAATGCTGGTGTTTCCTAGCTTCAGATATCATTCTGCAAACTGCAGAAAAAAAGGCATTTTAGAATCAGAATCAGAAAACTGTATTGATCCCAGAGGAAATTGCTTATGTAATGACTGCAAAGCCACAGACCTCAGAGTAGCGACATACACTCATATGCCCTTGAACTGTGCACTGAAGACAGCGTGTAGGAGCAAACAAGTACATGTACAAGCCGAAAGTAACAAACAGAAGAGCTTTTAAGATATTAATCACTGCAAACCCCAACGCAAGACAGCACAGACAAACCAGTGTCCCCAACACAAGATGACACAGATAAACCAGTGTCCTCAACGCAAGATGACACATATAAACCAGCTTCCCTAATGTTCGGTAGCACAGAATCCCAAGACTGTGGAACTGCACATGTGCATAAGGGCACAGCAGCACATCTCGATGGGTAGCATGTTTCGACAGAACACCAGACTGGGTTAAAGTCACGTGGTGCGTCAATTTTTTAATGCGTTATTTTTTCTGTGATTAATTGATCAACATTTACACATTAATTCAACACCCCTAATCATAATACATACAGTACTTTCATCCAGTATTAATCACAGCACTTAAGCAATTGTTCCATGATAAATACCTCATTTGCACAATTATGCAAACCCAGAAGAGCTAGTGAGCAAAACGGCTAGTCAATCAAGATTCAGTCAGTAGATTCAAGTTAAAGTTCTCACAGTCTTCCACATATCACACACGACAGATAGACACGGCTACACTATTGTTCATATTTCCTATCTGGTTGCCAAGTGACAAGTCTAAAACGAAATTAAATTTCCCCATCGACCTCATGCTCTTCCGCAAACTGCATGACCACGAACACTACACAACCTAAAGGTTCCTTTTTCCAGATACAGTACCGTTGAATGGAAATGCAAAACAAAGCAGAGTTGTGAAGAGAATTCAATATTATATCCCTTAAATTTATTTTTAGTATTTTAAGCACTGGCATCAGTCAGTGAATATACAGACAATTAAAAGCCCTTCATGGGCAATAAACTATTAAAATGCACTCACATCTATCTAGCCCGCCCCATGCAACTGACCCATCCCTGGTCATCGACTAAAACTTGAAATCTGCACAGTGGCAAGTTGTCTTCCAGCTCATTTAAAATGTAAACTAGATCTAAAACAGAAACTAATTGAAAGAAAATGCTATTTTACTCTGCAATTTTTGTTCAATCATAAGTTGTTGGGCTACCTTCACATTACAATCTTAAATGCTCAATTCGACTTTTTGCTCACATCTTTCTGCCACAATGGTTCACACATGTATTTAGTGTGAGTGACCTTGTTGCCCTGACGTGACATGCATGCACTCATGCTAATCAGTAACTTCACATGAAAGATCCACATGCAACTCGATGAACAATACATCATGCAACAATCATTAGCTCAGACCACCTCTCAGCTGTTCGTGAGAAGGAGGAGGTGTAAAGGTCATTATTTCATGGTTCTAGTTTCGAAGAGAGTTGAAAGGAAAATTCATAATTGACTATTCGCATTAAGGTTCTACAACCAAGAACTGTATACATATGCAATACAGAACAATAGGGGTGGTGGTCTAGTGGGTAGGATACTTGCCTCTGGACCAAGAGGTCATGGGTTCGAATTCTACCTTCAACAAACCACCCCTGGGTTCCTGAGTTAGACCCTTAAATCCCTAATTGCTCTGCCCCCTGTAGTTAGGGAATGGAAGTCACTTTGAATAAAAGTCTCTGCTAAACACCGTAAATGTATGGATACAAGCGACTCAGATCTGAATTGAAGATGGTGGGTTTGTGTCCATTTAGATCTGAAAAGACTGGATCTATGTCAAATTGAGGAAAAAACTCTTATTTGTTACATCTGTAAATGGTAACGCGAGCACAGATGTATTTCTCACCTACTTATTTAAGTACTTTTCCATGTTGACAAAATATCACTTCCTGACCACACTGCTCTTTAAATACCAGAACCCACATTAACACGTGCAAAATGAATACCAGTCGAGTACATAAATACGTACCATGGCCGAGACCCGGATGCCTTCTTCCCATGTAGCCGTGAATACGCTTTAATATTACCGTAAGAGCATCTGATGCAAATTCACCTGAACCTGAGGGCTGGCTTGTTTCCACTCAACCACATTTGCACCATAGTCAAAGCAGTCACTATGGAGCTCTTATAAAGGAAGAACACAAAAGCTCTTCAAAAAGAAAAAAACAAACAAAAACAAAACTAAACTAAAAAACAACCCCAAACCAACAATAACCTTGCATACAAATGACATGGGACCAAAAAGTATCCAAAATCAAAAATATTTGGAACTGTTGGATTATTGGAATTACAAGTGTTAGTGGCAAGAACAACTTTGAGTGTAAACAAAAGTCTACATTAAATCAAACATGCAAATAAAATGGGTACCCTCCAGTTTAAAAGCTAATAATGAATGTAGATATTTGCTTAAGCCCTGAAAACCTACAAAAAAAGAAGTAAAGAATTTTACCATACCTGAGCAGTGATGGGAACTGAAAAGCCCTGGCTCTATAACCCAGGTGTTGACTTTTACGGAAGATGATAAATTCCATCCAACCACAAGCATGCAACAGAGAAGAACTTTCGTTCCACTGAAAGTTTCCTGGTCTTACTTACTGCATAAACACAGACACAAGCTTCAGTCTGACTTATGAGTTGGCAAAACTATGCCACTCACAGTAAAGACACTCCTTCAGCACACCATGAAAACAGCCCCAATCAAGCCATTCATCATCAGTGTCTCACTACAGAGTCACCCTCTGCCAACACATTCCAAAATCAACTTTTACAACTGAAATCCTGTTTACCTTGAGAGTGCTGGGAATTTCAGCCAGTACTGTGATCCGATGTGCCAGAAGTGTGTTCTCTTGGTTGTGGAATAATGTAAAATGTGTTTTTTTCCACAGACTACGTCTCATTAGAAGGGGTTTGTTTCCATTTCATTCTTACCCAATGTTTCTGTGTGTCCACAGGGAAATTTGAGGCCAGCGCTTTGGCTCTAAATGCAAATCTCTTCCTTGTAGAGCAGACAGAGGCAGCATAGACACATGAAAAAATAAATAAATAAATGAAGGGATGGGTCTGTGAGGGAACAGTTGGCGCATAAATGTACTCACTGACATCATATGCCAGGCCCTCCTCTGCTGCCAGTTCTACCCTAACCTTCGCTGCATAAGAGGAAAGAAACAGCGAAGATCCAAGATCAGCACTTTGATCCTGAATAATCAACTGTTTTTTTTTTGGTTTTTTTTAATATCTGTACAGATGTGAAAAGATCTTACAACAACCAAAACTTAAACAAATACTAAGAATAATAAGAATATGAAATAAGAAACAATGTTTCTGGCTTACTGTGCATGTTGCTGCATGGTTGATTGAAAAAACAAGGCTGAGAGTTTCAGATCACAGATCAAAGCTAATGCTTACAAAATGGAAAAATAAAACCAAATTCACTTATCGATTTTTAGGCAGGTATCAATAATTACCAAATCAATAAGTGGCCCCATACATAAACAAGAATCTAATTACTGGCCCTTACTGGCAGGAACTTTGCTCATATTGATAAATATGCTGAACTGATTGACATGTCAGTTGATTGACATATAATGGGAACACAGGGTGTGTTGAACATGGAAATGTAAGGAAACATAGCAAGGAAAAAGATTTTACACTGCACATGCCCGCTTCGGAAAGAAATGTGAAGCCCATGAGGAATTTAGTGCTGTCTACACTTCTCTCCCCAACCCCAACCTTTCTGTCCAAAGAAAAATAAGTGTCTCCAGAACGGCAACTTTACAGTGACTGGGAAGACAAAAAGAAATCACTTCTAATAAAGTTAATGTAGCGTTTTTATTCCAAGCTGTTTTAGAGCATTTCTATTGGTTCATACATCATGAAAGTTTCACACAATGTAAAGGACAGCTGCCGTGTTATTAATGTAGTAATTGGTGGGAAATTTAGGGGAAAATACACAGTTTTCTGTGGACAGCTGAAAGGTCAACAGGGTCAAGCCTCTGAAATTTCCCAAAATGCCTGTGAGGAGACGCTAGACACACACAGGTGGAATCACAGTCAATTTCACACAGATAATTCCCCTCTGCTTCTTTGATGTAGTGAACTCTCACTAAAAACAGGGAATACCCCTTACACGGCCCTCACAGACTGCAGGCTCTTAAACTGGAGCAACCCACTAATTTAGCAGCTTGAACTTATTGCCCGTTTTCACTTCCACAGCCTTAATCATGTGCAGGAGCCTCTGTTACATGCCAAGAGGCGACACAGAATCCTTCATTAGGTTAGAGAAAGATTTAATTACGTTTCAGGTCACATCCTTGGAACAGAAGCAGAGTCCTCAAATGCATATCATAAAGACCGCCTCTAGAGCTCTTGAGCTAAGAAAGATGGGTTCCCTTTATAAAACCACTCCTCCTCTTCATGCTGCAAATAAAGACTATACTGCTTAAAACACTAAACACGGCGTTCGCTCGAGAGATCTGTTCACTGCACTCTTCAGAGCACTGGCAAACGAGACAAATTCCATCACCACACGTCTCTGCACAGCAAGCTGCCCATTTATGAACTACAACCACCTTTTATGTACAGTAGACCCCCGTAATTCTTTACAAGAGCACCCGCGAATTTGTGTTTAAAAAATAGGCTTTGTTAAAAAAAAATTTTATATAGTGTAACTCCTAAATATGCCCCCAAATACACTACCAGTCAGAAGTTTGGACACACCTTCTCATTCAATGTTTTTTCTTTGTTTTTATTATTTTCTACATTGTAGATTAATATTGAAAA
>JBBJLS010091810.1:0-22015 GCA_037577275.1 Bryconaethiops microstoma | reverse complement strand
AGGGTACCTCAGCCATGACACTAGCAGTTGGGATTTGAACCCCAATCCTCTGATTGCAGGGCCAACGCCCTAACCACTAGGCCATCCCACTGCCATATAAATAAATAAAAGGACTTAACTGTACATAAAGGAGCAAATATGAAAATCACACAAAACTCAGCAAAATAAACTGAATTACCGACTCAACTCACCTTGACAAGCAGAGAGAAAAAACTTCCCTGAAGAAAGAATGATTAGAATTAATGACACAGAGAGCAGAAGGACTCACAACGGTCACTTCACTGCAACTTCTGAAATGTTTATTCAAACTGCTGGACCGAAGAGGTCATTTATTACATTAAAAACAGGAATCGGTCGCTTTTACCTCCAAAAACAAACAAAACCCTATAGACGAAGCTCAGAGGATTTAAAATACATCAGTACGAGATTTTCAGAATTAAGCAAAATTTTAAACTGAGTTCATGCCAAAACAGAAACACGTTTTTCATCCTTCCTAGCCTAGAATAGGAAATATTATTTCACAAACACCTCGATAAGCACTCCTATATGCTAAAACAATACAATATATTGATCAGTAAATCACCCCAATAAACGCCTTCAAACACAATAGGATATATTAGTCCGTAAACCACCTCAATAAACACTCCTATATGTTAGAATAGGAGACATATGCTCCTACACAGTAGGAGATATTAGTCCATGACCTACCAAAATAAAGGTTGCTATATGCGAGAATAGCGTAATAGATATTAGTTCAGGAATGACCTCAATAAATGTTAATAATCTACACTGACAAACTGAATGTACTAATTTTCACAGTATCTGTGTTGGTACAAAGTAAGCTGTCGCTCAAAGCCAGATCAGTGAGACTCTAAAAGGTACAAGGAGTTCTGTTTTGACAGGGTTAAACCTGTGTAGCCTTCAGGGCTCATGCAAAAAAGAACAGTGTACTGTATTTGCTCGATTCGAACATGTGCATCATCGTTTCCACATGAATAAAACATATCACACCAACACAAATCCGTCTTCCAGTTCGCTTACGTTTGGCAGTGACTGCGCTTCTGTGGTTCATTTATGTGGAAATTATGTATATATTAAAGTGGATGGATGTGATGCATGTATAAATTTGACTTTATAATCAGAAATGTATTATATTACTTAAAAAAAAAACTAAAATGGAACACTGTGATGTTGTTTTTGGCTGAGTGTTTGGAGGATGTGTTCACAAGAGATTCCTCTCCCTTTTCTTCCGTCTCCACTCAGCAAAAGAAAAGCTAAAGTGAGGGTGCAGTGAGAGTTCAGAGGAACCCGCAGCCTCAGGTAATCTCTGGATGCTCTTCAGAGCTTTGATTCAGCGGAGCTGGACTCTCTCTGCTGTTTTCTGGCTTTAGACTCTTCCTGAGTGTTCAGTGAAACGACTGCCAGAACAGCTGTCTGGAGGAGCCTTGACTGTCTGAGGAAATGAACTACATGCCATCCAGCTTCTCCTGGACCAACAGAAATGGATCAAGGGCGGCGTCTGCATATGAAAAGGTCTGGCTACCACAATAACATAGAGATGGTGTGGAAAAATATGAACGAAATTCAACTCTGATTTTCCATGCTTAGACAACTGACCTGTCCAGGATCCACCCAGAAATGAGGTACTTTGTAGCTACTGTCGCTAGTACAGAAAGCTGATAAAAATCCTTACTCCATCTTACTGAATCACTTACTGACTGACCAACCAACCAACCGACCAACTGACTGTCCGACTGACTAACCGAGTGACTGACTGACTGACCAAACAACTGTTCAATTGATCAACTATTGATTGACTGACTGAGGAGCTGACCAAAATACTTGCTGACTGATGTACTGAAGGACCAACTGGCTGACTGACCAACTAACCAACTGACTGACTGATCAACCAATTGACCAACTGACTGACCAGCTGCCTGATCAACTGACTGACTGACTCACCAGCTGATTGATTGGCTGACTGACCAACCGACCAGCTGACTGACCGACCAGCTGACTGATGTACTGAAAGAACAACTGACTGACTGACTGACCGACCAACTGACTGACTGATGTACCAACCAGCTGACCAACTGACTGTGTGAAAAACTGAATGACTGATCAACTAACTGACTGACTGGCTGAATGACTGACCAGCTGTTCAACTGATCAACTGACTGACCCACTGACTAGCTGACAAATATACTGAATGACAGATTGACTGACTGACTGACCGACCAACTGACTGACCAACTCAGCTGACCAAGCAACAGTTCAACAGACTGATCAACTGAATGACTGACTGAACAACTGACCCTGACCTCATGAAAGGATGTTGAACAATGGTGGAGGTCAACAATGTTTGTTCATTCCAAACATCACAGCCCTAGGGCAAAAGGACAGGAGCTCCAGCTTCCCTCAGAGTCCGTCTGGGCATGCAGCTACCCATTGTGGAACCAAATTTTAAAAAGTCTCACAACAGCAGATGAACACTTTTCGTACAGAGGTCAGTTTGGCTGATTCAGTCTTACATCTTTAGCATATGCTGTAGATAAGCAACTGGGATGTGACATCATTTGCTTGGTTTTTGTGTGAAGCCGCCACGACAATGTTTTTTTTCTTATTTAGCCAAAACACCACACTGAAAGGGAAGAGTGATGATTTCACAGTGGCTGTGGAAACGGCTGGGAAAACCATAAACACGAGCCTTTAGCATCCTTGTGGTTTTCCGTATGGCTGCATTTCAGAGACAAGATTGGACTCTTCCACCTGGCTGGAGTTTTCATTTTATTGTTTAGAGATGGGAACCAAGACAGAAGAAAGAAAAAAAAATAGAAAAATAACCAGAACAAAGCAAAAGCTAAAACAATGCAAGTTCACAAAGGCAGGAAAAACAACACATGTTCCACAAGTTTCCTTTGTTTGCCATTTTTGTTCAGAGAAACATAATTCCTCCCTCCAACGTTCTCCCTCTCCTCATAATATTTCTTGTTTGAACACATGTCACACTGCGCGCGCTGGAGAGGGATGAAGTAGCAAATTTTGAGCGCCGCTATTTTGGCACAGGCGAAGGAGACAGACGCCAAAGCGCTTCATTAGCCCCAATGGGAGAGAGATGGATTTGCAGGCTCATTGGAAGTCTATCTGCAGTAAACACAGTGGCAGTCTGGTGCCTAATCCATCATGAGAGAACAGCTTGTTCCTCTACAGAACACAATCCAACACCAATCCATCTAACATCACTCCATCCAACACCATCCAACATCCCACCATCAAACATCACGTGAAACACCATCAAATATCACAATATCAAACACCACATCATCCAACACAATCCAAGATCACACCATCAAACATCTCACAATCCAACACCATTCATCACATAGTTTAATACCATCCAACATCACACTATTTAATACCAATTCATCTAACATCACTTCAATCCCGCAGCATCAAGCACTATCAAATATCACAGAAAAAATCTGATCAAACACCATCCAATATCACACAATTTAACACCAATCAGTCTAACATCCAGTCCCATCCAAAATTACATCAATCAAACATTTCACCATCCAACATTTCTCCATCCAGCACTGAACATCTCGCCAATATTAATATTAAACAGATAATCATTAATCATTTAATAACTTCTGAGCTCTAAATATACCTTTTAGTGTCTAATTTCTACATTAGCGTGAGGAGTGATTTTAAACTTTTGAAGTGTGCAGGAATGCAGAGTGAGACCAGTAAGTGAGATCCGTTCAGACCTGGCGGTCTAGGAGCTGCAGCGTGTGACATGGGAACATTGTGGGTTTTTTTCACGGTGAGGATTTAGCGGGGCCTCCTGCAGAAACAAATCTGCGTGCGGTGAGGGGCGGCTGGCCTTCTCTGGGCTCCGAACACTGGCTTAGTTCAAAAGCCTCCCAGAAAAGCCGATTTCGGTAATCTGTGGAAGCCAAAGCGGCACATAGACAAACGTTTGTGAAGGAGTGTTTTAACCAACCTGAACGGACCGCGGCGCAGGATTTCCCCGACCAGCCACGACTGGAGAGAAAGTGATAAGTGCCCACAAGTGTGGGCTTCACCACGTCTCTTGAAGCCGCTGCTCACCAGAAGATTTTCAATAAATAAAAGTGTGTTTATCTGCTATTAGTTACCCCTCCGAGCTGGAGAGCTTATAAGAAAGTTATGGTTGATTTATGATAATAAGGAAGAATTAGCTTAGCTCATAAGGCTCTGTAGAGGGGATCCAGGTAAAGCTGGGGGATATTCCATCATTTCTGGAGCTCAAGACATAATTTATTCATGTTATCACTCCACAAGCCTAGCTCAGGAATGTAATTGCCTTATCCAGGCTCCACCCACAAATAGATTTACAGTAGTTTGATTTTGGGGTCTAAACTAGTTGTAGTGTAAGCAGGTTTTAGTCAGTTCTAGATAGATTAGAGCTCCCAGCTCCAGACTTCCGAATATATTTGTGGTATCACTCCAAAAACCCTGTTCAAGAAAGTAATTATCTTATCCAGATCTAGAGTAGTTTGTTTTAGGGTTTAACAAGCTTGTTGTTGTCCCTGCCCAATAACAGCATTTTAATCAGGAGAATCAACATTACTAAAAGAGATACCAGTGTTTTGTAAATCTCGTCCAACCTAGTAACAGTAACTATGGGAGAATAAATTGGTGGGTGGAGCCTAAATTAACTGAGAAGTTGAATGAATTGGAGTTAGGTGTGGTGGAACAAGAGGACAGCAAAAACGGGACTGAGATTGGAAACCTGTCTTGAGGGACTCAATATAGGACACCTCCTCTACCTTAGGGTTGCACTCTGAGATACTGACAGAGGAGCTGTCATGTGATCGGGTTTCATTCAGCTCTAGATATATAACTGGCTGTAGTGTAATCAGGTTTCAGTCAGGTATAGATAGATCACTGACTGTAGAACCACAGTGTAAGAAGGTTTCAGTCAGTTCTAGATACATCATTGACTGCAGAACCACGGTGTAAACAGGTGAAGTTGCTCTTTTAGGGAAAAACAGCAGAAGTAAATTATGTCCCCTGCAGGACATAAATGGGATGTTTCTGTTCTGAAACCCATCTGAAGAGGGTTCTGGGGGGCCTGGTCATTTCGGATCAGGAGGTGGGCCTGAGGAACATGCTATGTGAAAAACGAGCAGGTTCTCCGACTTCTACTCAGGTGTACTTTGTCATTTTCTTTTCTTCTTCGGCCAAACAATCATCAGTGACACGTAAGAGGCATTGATTTTTTTCTTTCTTTATTCTTTTTCTTTTTTTTTGGAGTGTCCATTGATCTTCACACTCCTCCAGCAGTGGAGGGCCATTGATTTCTCTCCCTCTCGTCTCTCTCTCTTTGTTTCTTTCTGGTAAATAAAGCCTTAACCCCAGTCCGGATTTCACACTTGCTAAGAAAGAGCCTCTTTTCCCCTGCAATTACTAATAAACAGCTTGCTCTACATTGTTCTGAATAAGAACTCACTCTCCTGGGCAGTGGGGTTTGGAGGAGTAAACGAGTGTAGGCTGAATATATTGGTATTCATAACTCACCCGTTCACTGGAAAAATTGGATTTTGCTGTAAAAAACTGTAAATGAGATTTCTGCTCAAGCCTCAACTTCTCATTGTCTGTTTATTAATTTGTTTGTTTAAATCACTCCATCAAAGATGCCACCCCCAGCAAAAGTCACCTGAGGATGGGAACTGTGATATACAGTACTGTGCAAAACTCTGGAGCCCCCGTTTTTCTTAATATTTTGCCCAGAATTTCTTGCATTTAAAGTGTATTCTTAAGGAACAGATGTCCAGGCTTCCTGAAGACTCTCATTTTCAATAAAGTTCCCTGAACCTGACCAGTTTCAGAGGAATGTTTTTGTTTGTTAAGACACACAGTGGCCTACATATGAATCATTCAAGCACAACAAAGCACATCTATCTTAAGGCCTGAACCAGTGAAGAAACAGAAGCAGATGAATCCAGATGATCAGGCGGTGATCAGTATACTGGTGGTGCTGAATGCTGAGTGATTGGAGCACTTCTATCTAGGCTCCTTGTATCTTTAGACTTCTTGCAAAGTACTGTAATGACACGGGGAAAGTGGCCAGTCCCGAACCATGAAGAATGAGCCTTGCGTCTTCTATTAAAAAGATGTACCTCCGTCCTTTGATATACTTCAGTGTTGCCACCACTGCAGCTAATTTTCTGTTGTTTTTTTTTGTTTGTTTGTTGGCGAGTGGGAAGGTTCTGATGTGAACATTCATTCTCTCGCATGCTTTCTACCTCTCCTCTCCCAGGAGCTCAGCTAGATAAGAGAGGTCATCCTGGGACAGCTCTGCTGAGCAGGCATATTTTAAGATGGTTGATATTAAAGTACAGATGCTTCATGACAGATGCTTTATTTTTGTCTAAAGATTTATACTGGAATTTGTTTCTAAGACAAATATAAGCACATGTGTATCAATTTGTTTCTTGTACAAACATTGTAAATGTGTTACACTTCAGTTCCTGTGCTGAAAGATGTTGAATGCTGTGAGTAAATATTTCACTGTAATCCATTTGCCATAGCCACTGAATTAGAAACATCCCCCTTGCTCTTCCAGTGGCCACTCCACTCCACTGCTTCCACTGGCTGGCCATTTTACTGGAAACACCCATCTTGTGTTTCCACTCAACGGCCACTTTAATAGAAACACCCAAAATGTGCTTCCAATACACTTGTGTTTCCAGTAAAGTGGCCAGTGCGCGGAAGAATAAGGTGGGTGTTTACAATAAAGTAGCCAGTGAGCCACCTCAACAAATACATTGCTACCCCAGTGAAATATACAGTTGTTATGCATTTACTACACTCGTTATATTTGTTATAGAAACTAATTTCCAAACTATTTACATGAAAATGCCAACGAGTAAAACTTACAGCCTAATTAACTGGTATCATAGTGGGTATGATATCAGAGCGGTTAACTCACAGGGTCCCTTTAGTTTCTGGGCTGCTTTTATCTTCTGCTTTAGGGCAATATGGGCAGAGACTTGTGTGTTGTGGAAGTGGAACTTTACAGCAGCTCCGGGTGCTTTAGAGATAAACCGAGACTCATCAGCAGTAACTCATTGCTGCGGCACCTCCGGGCTTTGGTTAAAGGTGGAGGCTGGAACGGATCATTTACGAATGCATTCGCTAAACTATTTTATTTGTCTTTACGGCTGGTGTCTGATTGCTACACAGAGAGCTGAGTTCTGTGGGATTTTAAATGCAGTGCGAGAGCACAGGCCCCGGTCAGTTCAGGCTCACAGCGCTGCCGGTAGATGATGGAAGAAGCTCTTAAAGCTGCGTCAGGGTTTTTGGGCGCGAGGCATCACTGTGTAATTGGATTTTAAAAGACCGGTGGGCGTCAGAGCCGGACAGGAGAATTAAAGCTGGACAAGACAGACAAAGCCGGTATTGATGTGACTTTCCAGTGAAAGCGATGATTCAGAGAGTCTGGAGAATTACTCTCCATGGCCACTTTATTGGAAACCCTCTGTAACTCCACCTTAACAATGTGCAGATGATTATCAAGAGCTTCGGTTCTGGACTCAAATGTGAAATTTGGTTGCACTACAGACCTACAGTCAGTGATGTATCTAGAACTGACAACTATACAGTCAGTGACTTATCTAGAACTGACAGCTCTACAGTCAGTGATGTATCTACAGCTGACTGAAAACACGCTTACACTATGTCTTTACAGCGGCACATCAAGAACCGACTGAAACCTGTTTACACTATGTACATACAGTTAGTGATGTATCTAGAACTGACAGCTCTACAGTCAGTGACATCGAGAACCGACTGAAACTTGCTTACACTATGGCTCTTTCTCAGTGATGTATCTAGAACCACCTTAAATCTCTTTAGACTCTGACTCTACAGTCAGCGTTTCCTCTTACGGACCACTTTATTAGGAACACCTACTAGCGACACTGATGAGAGAAGGGTTTCCAATAAAGTGGCCAGAGAGTGTATGTTCTAAAATGTCATAAATCAATCACAATAATAGTTGTTTTACTCCTTCATTCAGTGTAATACAGTTGTTTATATACATACATATGCACACACACACACTGAATTCCAGTGTGTGAACGTGGTGAGAAAAGGTCACTGATTGATCGCTGATTACGGTTCTATTGATTACTGAGGAGCGAATCCGAGGAGCTCGTTGTTAATTATGGGCTCCAGCTGATCAAATGAGGAAAACCTATGGACCTTCTGACTTAATATCACAACAGCTAATTATATTTCTCTTGATATTGTAGCTGTTACCTGTAGGTTAAAAGTCATGGAGCTCTCCAGGCAACAGTTGATGCTGCGAGTTCGTCTTTAGCATGGAGCTAACTGCAGCCTAAAGCAAGAGGAGGTGTTCAGTAACTCTAAAAGACTTGCTTACATGGTTTCAAGTGCCGAATGACTCACTGTTATCTATAAAACCTCATAATATGTTCAAATTTACTAACATCCTTTATGTATGGGCTCAATTAAACCTGCAGTTTAAACTGAAATTAAAATTGCTATCCATGTTTATGTGTCAGTACTTTGTGTTTCTTTGCTGATGACCAAAATAGAGATTTGAATAAAACATACATGTAATTAAGACCCCATTGTGTGGATCAATTGCACAGTACTGTAAATGTAGTTTATTATGTGATTAATTCATTATAAAATTACATTGGAATATTAAAAGTAAGGCATCAGAGGTATGTCCAGACCTCTCACAGGGTTAATGTGGGCAGGAGATCTGGGCCATTTCCTCTCGGTTCTCCTGATGTCATGGTTCTCCTCCCTGACAGAGAGCTGTCAATCATCCTCCAGACACCTGACAGAACATCCCATTACAGCACGAACCGCCTTCACACGTCATTAGACACCAGACACCAGACCTGCAGTGAGTAATGGAGTCTCTCTCTCGCTCACTCTCACTCCCTCTCTCTCTATCTCTCTTGCTCACTCTTTCACCTCTCCCACTTCTTTCTCTCTCCAACCTCTCTCTTTCTCTTCTCTCCCTCTCTATCTTCTGTCCCTCTCTCTCTATTTCGTTCTATCTTGCTGTCTCTTTATGCTCTTTCTATCTATCTTTCTTTCCTCTTTTCTCCATCTCTCTCTCCTATCTTCTCTCCCTCTTTCTCTTCTCTCTCTCTCCTCACTCTCTTTCTCTCTTTCTACTCTCTCTTCTCTCTCTCTCTCTATTTCTTTCTACCTCGCTGTCTATTCCTTCTCTTTTTATATCTCTCTCATTTTCTTCCTCTATCTCTCTGTCTCTCTCTGTTTCTCTCTACCTCGCTGTCTCTTCCTTCTCTTTCGATCTCTCTCTCCTCTCTTCTTCCTCTCTCTCTCTGTCTCTCTATCTCGCTGTCTCTCTCTATATTTCTCTCTCTCTCAAGAATTTGTTGGCTGGTATTTTGTTTATGGTCCAGTCATTTTCAACACTGTTATATTTGGGTTCAACACTGTTAGAACCCAAATTTAAGCTGTGCTGATTCAACTTTTCCTCTGTTTAATTAGCGGGTAGGGTTCTGTTCCACAGTGGGTTTGGAGCTGAAGCTCATGTGGCTTTAAGTGAACACAGATGGGTTCATTAACAGTATTAACAGTCAAGCCAACCAATTAGCTCCTCATTACAACTAACTGAATTAGAGCCCTGGGAGACATGAATGAGAAACAGTGACTTACATTTTGTAACTGATGTTTGTTGCCACTGAGCACTGACTGCTACATACTGTTAATGACAAAATGTTTGTTGCCACTGAGTAGTGTTACCCTGCTACTGACTGATGTTTGCTGGCACGAACCAAACTTTATTAACACAAACTAATATTTTCTGCTGACCAATGTCTGCTTTTAATGTCCAATGTGTACTACCATGAACCAGTGCCTGCTTCTATACTGATGTCTGATATTAATGACCAATTTTTGCTGCCACTGACCACAGTTCATTGCTACTGACTGATGTTTGCTGCCACAGACCGAACCTTGCTTCCACTAACTAATGCTTAATGTTTGCTGTGTTTGCTGCTACTGATAAATGTTTGGGGGCCGCTAACTAGGGTTTACTGCTGCTGAGTGATGTTTGCAGCCACTGACAACATTTTATTGTCACTATTGTTTGCTGTCCAATGTGTGCTGCCACCAACCAATAATTCCTGCTACTGACTGATGCTACTGACCAATGTTTAATGTTGTTCACCAGTGTTTGTTGCCACTGACCCATGATTAATCTCATTGACCAGTGTTTGACTCATTGCTGGGAAAATGTGGGTCTGATACATTAATACTAATAACAGCTTCTGGATTTTGATTACACAGGATGTGATGTTATTAATCCAAAGTGCCTGAAGACTCTGCATGGTAGGGGCGTCACCTTCCCTGAGTCAGGCTTATGCCTGACCGCATACCTTAAGACTTAAGACTGTTTTCCGGACTAGATGGATCCGACATCAGGGTTATCGAGAAGGCCCACTTGTGGTGTCCCTGGCACTCCTTCACAACCCGGCATCTGCCACTACCAAGGCCAATCGTCCAAAATGCTTGAGTGGATTATGAGCAGTTACCTGTTGGAACTGTTTGTGATCCATTTGGCTTAGTTGTTGATGTTGGGAGAGGAGACTGGACAGGCACATCTTTGAGGTTGTCAAGTGGGCTCCTACTCTCATCAACGTTTCGCTGACTATGCCCACAACATCTCTAGTAGGTTTAGCAGTGGATCCTGGCGTCCCAGAACCACCCTCCTCTGTGTTTGTCCAGTCTCTTTATTTGATAGATCTCTGCACTCCAGCATCACTGTTCGGACTCTGTTGCAAGCTCAGAGTATTTGAGCATTTCCCTCTCAAAAGCTTCCTGTGTGGCGTCTTCCCAAGGAACGGTAAGTTTAATGCAGTACACTTTGTGCTGTATAGAGGACCAAAGGACCAAGTCTGTTCTCAGGCTTGTGACTGCTAAAAATAAGCTGATTTTTTTGAGGAAGAGTGAGAAGCAGGGGCAGAGGCAAAACTGACTCACTGGCTTTTGGCCCACAGATACTCTGGATCTGGTCTTGTCTAAAAGGAAAAAACAAAACCAAGAGTCCTACAATCCTCTAATGAAAAGAAGTGGAAGGCGAGTCCTCAGCTCAGCCTGCTGTGATCCTCCAGCTGCTCCACCTCGAGAGAAAAACAACAGGCAGCGCCGAGGTGCTCTTGTTAAAATTCCTGTGCGGCGGTGGGTGGCTCTGCCCTGCAGACGTTATTAAAGCTGGAGGAAGAGTTAAAGTCCAGAGCGCAGCCTGTTTACGGCCTTGCACCACTTCAGCTTTTCATTTCCCTTGAACTCAGCCTCTCCCCCTCTCTCTCTCTCTCTCTCTCTCTCTCTCTGGTCTCAGAGGTTTATCCACTGACCTCACGCTCCAGAAGGCTGTTCCTCTGAGGACTTTGGGCTTTGGGTTCTAACAAGGAACCCCACAGAAGCCTGACAGATACTTAAAAACACTTCTCTCTTTATTTCTCTCTCTCTCTCTCTTTCTCTCTCTCGCTCTGTTCCACAACAAAGGCAAAAAGACTTCTGCTAGACCCCCCCGGGGGCGAGACAAGAGTTAAAGAAAGTTAAAGAGAATGAGGGAGAAACAAGAGAACAAAAAGTGCTTCTTCTGCACTATTTACAGTAAAGGGGGGAAAAAAACAAAAACTGAAAAAAAGAAAAGCATGTGAAGATATATCTGACCAAATGAAAACAAAAACAAGTAACATAAAGGAAGAGAGAAAAAAACAATGAAGAGAATAAGAGGGGGAGTGTGTGAGGATACTGGAGCAAATACAAACACATTTTAAATAACTATATAAATAAATAAATAAACAGACGCTAAAATAAAAGTGCTGGAACAGGGAGAACCTTTCGGCCATGATGTTCTTCAGGAATCAAATGACGAATAATTACCCTAACCCAGTGTTCAAGGCAGGGTTTATTTGTGTACACTTGTTTTGCTTCTAAACAACAACACACCCTCCATTTACTACAGGTCCTTCTGGCCATGTGATGGAGCACATTTGAGAAAATCAGAAAACCTTGTAAAATGGAATTTGCTCTCGCTAACAGTTTGTGTGAGATGAACAGGTGTGTGTGTGTGTGTGTGTGTGTGTGTGTGTGTGTGTGTGTGGCAAGCCTCTTGTTCCAGCGGCTGTATTGGTCAAACGTTTTGACATAAACCCTCATAGATTATTTTTTATACAGACAGATAGACAGACAGCTAGCTAGCTAGATATATATATATATATATATATATAGATAGATAGATAGATAGATAGATGATAGAAGATTGATAGAAATGGAAACAGTGAACACCTGATTCAGATGCCTTTTTTGGGTGGGTGGAGCCTCTTTTTCCAGGAGTAAACTGTAATCAGATCTGGGCGGAGCCTCTTCATTACGAGAACAAACTGACGGGTGATGTGTAATCAGCTGATTAGCACTGATCTCGCACGTAATGCCATGATGCTCTGCTGCAGTCCTGCAGGCCATGAAGTGGGAAAGTGCTCTGCATGACCCCCCCCCTCCCCCCCCCCCATAACCACCATCCACCATCATGCCCATCACCCCCCTTCCTTAGTGAACTCTGGTAAAAGTCAGGAAAGAGCCCGGAGGAGATCCGAGAGCAATAAGAGGATCCATAAAGCGGCTCAGATAATCTGATGATCCTGATTTGATTGTCCAGCAGAGATGATCTGTGTGTCACCTGGTGAAACGTAGTGAAGATGAAGGGGAAAAAAAACATAAAAACTGTCTCCGCCGCTTAACACTGTGAGAAAAATGGACATCAAAGGAACACATACTGCTTTATACTGATTCACACTGGTTGATATTTTACTGTACTGTTATTGCTGTCACAAAAAGACAACAAAAACATTCCTATTATTGTCACGTCTCCCCTCCTCCAGGCCCATAGAGCAGGCGCATATGCAGACTTCCATTCTCAGTTATCTTTTATTTTCATAAACACACGAAACAAAAGGCACGAGGGCCAAAACAGACTCCAAAACAAAAGGAGACACTTAAACAAAGACCAGAATGACTGTGGACCGACACCTACTGTCGGTCCCTAATGATCTTAAATACATTACCCTACGGCACCAAAACCAATAACAACTCAAACGTACTTTCTCCTGAGCACATCGGCAGCTGAAACAAATAATAAACTAACACAAACCTGGTGTGCTCAGGAATTACATAAAAGAAACCCTGGCGGCCTCTTGCAGCTGCCCACAGTCACTGACCCCAGACATGACAAGTATCATTGTTTCTGCTGGCCCTTCATTTTTATTAAAATTGTATAAAATATTAAAGAATTAAAAAATCAGTGTCATCCTTTTAATGATTTGGTTCATAATGGTACAGTAAACCCCCACTTTAACACGGATTTCATCGCAGATTTTTTCTGAGAACCAAACTAATAATTGTTCGCTGAAACCCCCACACTAACGCGGAAACTGCAGATATCCTTTGCATGTCCTTCGAACATAACAGCTTTTTTCATGGCAATATATCATTTTTCATGCGTTTTTGTCTTAAATTATTAAGAAAAATATAATTTACTAATTTTGTAACATAAATATTAACATAAATTCAACTACATCTCCATATAAAAATGAACTGTAAATTTTTTGGTACTGTCCAGAGAACACAAACACAGTGCATCTTGGGATGGTGAAATACTGCTGTACTTAGAGGCGGGAAAGGAGAGGTGGACTCACGCTGACGAGCATCTGAGGGAAAGGTCCTCTGGAGTTTTCCGGCACATTGATGGGGGGGATGACCCAGTCCCTCTTCTGTCTCCGGAACCCATCCTCTCTGGGGTTCGGTCGCCGTGGAAATGTGATGACCATAGGAAGTGACCCAGTCTCCCTGACTTCCTTTCCTGTGTGATTACCTGTCACTTCCTGTAGGGAAAAAAAAAGTGTGGGATGAAAGGATGAGCAGAGAGGAGGACGTCTCCCGGGTAACAGACGGACACAGACACTCTCTACATCAGCAACCACCCTTAATTAATCATCAGGACTGAAAGATTAACTGACAAAATAATATTTTTTTCTGCACTACAGCTCATAGAGGAAGTTTAGATAGAGAAAGATAGATAGAACAATACAATGATAAACAGACAGACAGACATACAGATAGACAGACACCAGATATACAGACAGGCAGGCAGATGGATGGATAAAATATATCCCTCCACACACACACACACACACACACACACACACACACACACACAGGGACATGCTCTCTCAGACTGCCAGATATAGATGACTAGGGTCTCACTATGTGTGTATGTATGTGCGTGTGTGTGTGTGCGTGTACGTATGTATGTGTATGTTTATTTGTGTGTGTGTGTGTGTCTGTGTGTGTGTGTGTGTCTGTGAGATTGTGCTGTATTTTCTGAAGGCAAAATGAAATGAGCTTCATTAACTCTGATGGAGAAAGGAGTTCAATCACTTTTCATTTACACACAAAACCTCAACTTCATTTCCTTCTCAATATTGCCTTTCAATCCACTGAAACCACAACCTACAACAAAGAAATGGAGGGAAGAAGAAGAAGAAAAGGGTGAAAGAGAGAGTGAAGATGAAGGAAAAGATAAAGGAGAAGATGAATAAAAGAAGAAGAAGGTGAAGATGGTGAAGATGAAGGAGATGGTGAAAGTGAAGAAGAGGGTGAAAGAGAAGGTGAAGAAGAAGGAGATGATGGCGATGAAGAAGGTGAAGATGGAGGAGATGATGGAGGAGGGGGAGAGGGTGAGAAAGAAAATGAAGATGAGGAAAATAATGGTGAAAAAGAAAGAGATAAAGGAGAAGATAAAGGAGCAAGATGAACAGAGCTTGTATTTGTCAGGTGTTTTGAGAGCTGAAGGTGAAGATGAAGGTAAGGATGAGCAAAGCTTGTATTTGTCAGGTGTTTTGAGAGCTGAAGGCCCAGTGAGATGTTTTCTGTAATTGCTGAAGCTGAAAGTTCTCCTGCCGTGTTTTCAGAGAGGAGCTTTCAATCGCTGGTGAGGCTGCTGCTGTAGCTGCACAGAAAACAAGGCTTTCAGGCCACGTTCATTAGAGAGGAGTCCAGAGGGAGACGGGTTCAGGCCTGAATTAAAGCTGTGTGTGTGTGTGTGTGTGTGTGTGTGTGTGTGTGTGTGTGTGTGTGTGTGTGTGTGTGTGTGTGTGTGTGTGTTTGCCGGTGGCGTACGATGTGTGTGTACTCCGGGGAGGAAGTGTCATGTTCGTTTATCTGAACTTCTTCACCTAATTTAAACAGCAGACAACATGAAGTGGGAATAGAGGGAAAGAAGAGAAAAAGAAGGAAGACGAAAGTGAAGACTGTAGAACAGAAGAAGAAGAAGAGGAGGAAGGTGAGGAAGAAGGAAAAGGAGGAGGAGAAGAAAGTTTGAAGAAGAAGGAGATGGTAGAAGTAAAGGAGGAAAGAAGAAGAAGAGAAAGATGGGGAAGAAGGAGAACAGAGGAGGAGAAGAAAGTAAAAAAGAAAGAGAAGAGAGGATAGAAGAAGAAGAAGAAGGAGAAAAATAAGGCAGGGAAGACGCAGAAGGTGAGGCAGAAGAAGTAGGTGAAGAAGGTGCAGAAGAAGAAAAAGGAGGAGGATGAGAAGAAGGTGTGGAAGAAGGAGAAGAAGAAAAGGTGAAGCTGAAGGAGATGGTGAAGGTGAAGAAGAAAAGAGAAGAAAAGAGAGTGATGGGCAGAATAGTTGCTCTGAAATCAGATAGAAAATAAAAGGTGCATAAGAAGGAGAAAGAAGGACGAGAAGAAGCAGAAGGTAAAGGAGAAAATGGTGAAGAAGGTGCAGAAGAAGGAGAAGAAGACATTGTGGAAGAAGGAGAAGAAGGGGAAGGAGATGAAGATGTGGAAGAACTGTATTATACAGTTATTAATCTTCTGCTGCAATGCCAATGCCAGCATGTCAGAAACAACAAAATACAATTTTAGCTCATAAAAACCAAACTAATAGTTCAATCAGCAAAAACTCAACACTTTCAGGTTCAACTCTAATGAACTCACTCCTATGTTCTTCTGACCAACAATACACTCTATAACATCACCAACTCAGCACTCACTGTCTTCTGCCATGTCTGCTCATATCTAAAGTCACGTGAGCTGGCAAGAAGTTTTGAGAATCGGAGGAGTGTGGAACAGGCATAACCACAGCCTGAGCAGTACATAGTGGAATAATTCATTTTTGTCATTATAATTAATATTAATCATATTTTTATACGTCTGTTTTTTAACAGTTAAGGAATTATAGCTACCCCATCACAACAGTAACAGATTTCACTACTGTATGCTATATTACACACTACAGTGCTATATACTCAACATTATATTACATACTACTGTACTATATATTGTATACTATGTTACAAACTGCTGTACTGTATACTCTATAATATATTACACATTACTGTACTATATACTGTATACTATATTACACAATTCTGTACTATATACTATGTATTACACACTGCTGTACTATACACTATATATTTCACATTACTGTACTGTACACTATATTAAACACTACTGTACTATAGACTGTTTATAATGTACACCATGTTACACTACACTGTACTGTCTAAACCGAAACCATATTTATATTTCAAAATATATTTCACAATGGTAAACTCAGGAACATATGTGCATGCAAACAGAAATATTTAGCAAATATATTGATTTATAATATTTTACTAGCAATATGTTTTGTGAGCTAGTTTTGAAATATTTACATATATTTTCTATATTAAAATATATTCAAGATTCAAGATTCAAAACATTTATTGTCATATGTACAGTAGATATCAGAAATTCTTTCTTTGCTGTCCACACAAATGCGAAGATTAGGTTTAATAGTGAAGACTTAAGTGAATAATAGTGAAGGCTTTAATAGAGAATACTTAAGTGTAATGTGCAGATGTAGATGCAATGTGCAGATGTACATAAAAATTAACTGTGCGTTTGCAAAATGAAGAAAATGTGCAAAAGAGCTTAAGGTGCAAAAAGGTCCAAAAATGAGGTAGATAAAAGGGATGTGCAAAGGAGCTTAATGTGCAAAATTACAGCATGAGGTAGGTCAGGTGTTAAGGTGTCTGATGGCAGTGAAGAAGAAGGAGTTGTTTAGTCAGGAGGTTCTAGATTTCACACTTCTGAACCTTTGTCTCGAGGGCAGAAGTGTGAACAGTCCATGTTGGGGTTGTGTGGGGTCTTTGAGGATGGAGGCAGCTCTCCTACAGACTCTGCGGTGGTAGATATTCTCCAGAGAGGGTCCTAATGATCTTCTCCGCAGTTGGTACCACCTTCCGCAGGTGTTGCAGTCCACAGCAGTAGTGCTGCCATACCATGCAGTGATGCAGCTGGTCAGTGTGCTCTCCACAATGCAGCTGTAGAAGTTGCTGTGGATCTTGGCTGATATACCGAACTTCCTCAGCCTCCTCAGGAAGTTCAGTCTCTGTTGAGCCTTCTTGACTAGCTGTGTGGTGTTCAGTGTCCAGGTGAGCTCCTCACTGATGTGGACGCCCAGGTACTTAAAGCTGCTCACCCTCTCCACTTTAAAGATAAACTGTGGCTGGAGAGGCCTCCTCTTCTTCCTCATGTCCACTATCATCTCCTTTGTATTGTCAGTGTTGAGGGTGAGGCCAGGCCGGCCACCTCTCTCCTATAAGCTGCTTCATCCCCTCCAGTGATGCGACAGATCACTGCAATGTCATCCGCGAACTTTAGGATGATGTTGTCTTTGTTGGATAAATATATGCATGGAACATATGAAGAGTTCAGATGCAAAACCCTCTAAATCTACCTGACCACTTTTCTTTCAAAAGAGCATTTTCTATCAGGCTCCTATGTTCAAGCTCAGCAACTTAATTTTAAAGTCAATGATAAGGTTATTAGTGGGTGTATTCTTTTAAGAAATGTATCTTCAGCCAATTTACTGCATTTAAATAAAAAAAAAATTTGTTTGCGTCAAAACCAGCTAAATCCACAGATCCTTTTTTTGCAAAAAACTCTATGTCTACGTCTTCCACACAGACATAGGAAAGAGTTGCTAAATCACCAAAGACGCAACTGGAAACACTGAAAATGATAATGACACATAAGCAAATGGGTGTTTTGGTTGGATGGGTGGTAGTGGTGGTGGTGGGGTGGTGGGGTGGGGGTTAGGTTCATTCATACATCCATACCCATTTTCGGATGGCACCTGTGCTCATGAGCTAATCCCACCACATACACAATACACACCCCAGACAATACACAAACAAAACATTCAACCAAACAAAATAAATCAAGTATTAAAGTGTTTAATAAAATACAAAATATATAAAAACATAAAAAGCAGATTCAAAAAGTTTAGGTTCATAAAATCTCTATGAGAGAACAGTGCGGGGTTAGGTGAAAATGTGAGTTTCTCCGGGTTCGGGTGGAGTAGAGCTTCATGCTTGGGCTCGTTGGAAAGGTCTCGGCGAGATCTGCCTGTGGAGTTTGGTATGTCTGGGTGCTTGCCCCGCAGAGCAATGCCGCCTGTAGCGTGCAAGTTTGTGTGCCGGTTACTCTGGTTCCCCAGCGAGGAGAGCTTTGTGACTGGTCATGTTGGATAGGTCTCAGGGAGCTGAGGGTCCCTGTAAAATTTCTCGCCGGTAGGTTTTTCCCCGGCTGAGCTACGGGGCAAAATGCTCCGTGTTAGCTGGCTCAGAAATTCTGTTTACAAAAAAGCCGGTTCCTCAGCGCGGTGTCACATTATTTGATCTTTCGTTGTGATTGCTTTTTGGAACATAGAGGCTTTTGCTGGCAAATAGAAGTGGCGTTTAAAGGATTTTGCCAACATATCGATATTTCAGACGAGGCGGAGAGTGGTATTTAATGTTTTTTGAAGCAAGATGATTTGATTTACATATACTACGTATGGAGAGCATTCACTCAACATCATTATCTCATTTTTGACGGAGATGGCATTTAGAGGCTTTTGCATCTGAACTCTTCATATATTTACATGCGGGTGCCTTTCAGAGTTGGCGCAAAAAAAGTGATGGTACGCAGCAATTGGTGACATGGTTTCCATTTAATTATTCATGGTAGATAAAAAGGTAAGAGGATGCCAGAACCCTTCCAGAAATCTTCCCATCAGTCCCCCTCAACAACCCACCCTTTGTTTAACTCTACTTTTTCATATTTATTTTACTTTTAGTACTTTCAGCAGTTACATTTATTGTTGACTTTTTATACTTCTATGCATATTTTAATGATTTTTTGCCATATACAGTACTGTTCAAAAGTACTGTACTATATCACATATTACGGGATTATATACTGTATACTATATTACAGACTACTATACTACATACTGTATACCATATTACACACTGCTGTTCTATATACTGTATCTTTAGGCACTTTGCAGCATTTGTTCCACTTCTTCTAAAGATAAGACAGTTTGACTGGCATTAGAATAGTATTTTTGCACCAACAAGGTGATGTTAAGACTTTTGCACAGTGCTGTAAGTAAACCTGCCTTGTCTACAGTAGAAAACGAGGCTGAGAGTGAACAAAAGGACCACACACACAC
This sequence comes from Bryconaethiops microstoma, assembly GCA_037577275.1. Lineage (NCBI taxonomy): Eukaryota > Metazoa > Chordata > Actinopteri > Characiformes > Alestidae > Bryconaethiops > Bryconaethiops microstoma. The sequence goes on along the minus strand of JBBJLS010091810.1, from coordinate 2,398 downwards.
ACACACACACACACACACACACACAGCCGGCTGGGTGCTGTCATTTACATTCACATGTTTTTACAGAATTGGTTTCAGGCTTTAGAGCGCTGTGTTCTGCTGCCCAAACGTAAAAAACGCGCGTTGGTGAAGAGTGGCAAAGAGCGGCCGACGGGTCCTGTGGAGGCGCCAGCTGGACCAGTTCTCTGCAGCTGGAGCCGCTCAGACAGCTGTGCACCTGGCTGGATTAAACGAACGAGTCTCCACTCACAGCAGGCAGGGACGGGCCGGGAACGCCGCCAGAACACACAGGTTTTGGCTGGAGAGGAAAAAAAACACAGCAAAGGACTCCCCCAAGAGGAAGATTATGGAGGAACGGTGGGGCGAGGAAGGATAAACTGAGTCACGGATGAAAAAGTGCTGCCCAGGTGTCTGTGCTGGAGGAGAGGGAGGCAGGCGAGGGGGGTGTTAGGGTGAAACGACAGAAGATCTTGGCAGGTGTGTATGTGTGTGCATGTGTGTGTGCGCGCTGGCATGCCATCAAAGATGGGCATGAAAGTGAATGTGAGAATGAAGGAACAAGAGGGATTTACAGAACCATACAGGGTTCCGGAGGTGGCAGTACCAACACACACACACACACACACACACACACACACAGACATACAAACAGGCAAACGCACACACAGGAGTCAGCCTTCCTGCTTTGAGGTGTGTTTTCAGGGTGTTTGTGTAGATTGTCGACTTGGAGTGATTTTGGCCAAGGACTTCTTGATTTTGTTTTGTTATGGGTAAAAAAACAACAAAATACAGAAACTTATTAAAATGGGAAGACAGCAGGAAAGATATATAATATATAATATATAGGACTGACAGTCCTATAATATAGGACTGACAGGTCTCTGGAAGTCACACAAAACCAACCAAGCTAAATCATGAGCCCATTTCGGTTCTAACCAGACCAAATTCAACAAAGGCTCAATAAAACACAACCAGTCCAAACCCAACTCAACAAAACCCACCTAAACCAAACCCAACTCAGCAAAACTCAACCAAACCAAACTCAATTGAGGAAAATCAAACCAAACCAAAACAAATCCAACCCCAACCCTACATCATTAAAATTCAACAAAGGCAACCCAAACCAAACCAAACCAAAACCAAACTCAAACCAACATAATTAAAAGTTAACAAAAGCAATGCAAAAAAAATACGAAACCAATCTGAACTGAACCAACAGAAGAAAATCAAGCCAAAACCATCCCAACATAAATAAAATTAAACAAAGGCATCCCAATCCAAACCAAACTCAACCAAACCAAACTACACAACAAACTCAACCCAATCTACATTAAATTAAACAAAGTCATCCCAATCCAAACCAAACCTAAACAAACCCAACCAAACCAAACTACACCCCAAACCCAACCCAATCTAAATAAATTTCAACGAAGGCAAACCAACAAAACCCAAACCAACTCAAAATAGTTAAAATCAGACAAAGGCAACCCAAACCAAACCAAATAAACTAACTCAAGTCAATCAAACCAAACAAAACCCCAAACGCAATCCAAACTAAATCAAAAGTAACAATGGCAACACAATTTAAACCAAACCCAACTACAAACCAGAAAAGAGAACAAACTAAACACAAGCCAGATCAAATCAAATAAAGGCAAACAAACCAAACCCAATCCAAATGAATCTAATCTACTCAAATTAAATCAACAAAAGCAACCCAAACCCAGTCAAACCAAACTGAACCAGACCAAACCAAACCAAACCTGATGTAACCAAAACCACACCAAACCAAACCAGTCCATACCAGAGGAACCCAGACCAGACCAAACCAAACTTGACCTGACCAAAACCACACTAAACCAAAACCACACCAAACCAGATCCAACTGAACCAAAATCAATCAACTCTAAAGAGTCTTTAAAGAGACACTAAGAGACATTAAAGAGAAACTAGCAAGAAATCAACCCCGCCCCTCTCCCTCTCCCTCTCCCTCTCCCTCTCTCTCTCTCTTTCTCTCTCTCTCTCTCAGGCCAAACTGAGCTGACAGCGGATCAGTTCTGGGTATTTTTAGACTCTTACCTGAATGGCCTGACAAACACGGTAAATAAATTACACCTCCTGCACCTGGACTGCCAGCCGTCCACACATGGACGTGTGTGTGTGTGTGTGTGTGTCTGTGTATGTAGCCATATTTGGCAGAGTCTTCCTGTGACACACGGACACTTACCTGAAGGACTGAAAGGGTGACACACAGACACACAAAGACGCACACAGACACACACACACACACACACACACACACACACAGCTAATAAACAATCTAGGACAAGTCTCTCTCTCTCTCTGACACGCGCACACACACACACACACACACACACACACACACACACACACACAC
>JBBJLS010091783.1:0-22028 GCA_037577275.1 Bryconaethiops microstoma | reverse complement strand
AGAGAGAGAGAGAGAGAGAGAGAGAGAGAGAGAGAGAGAGAGAGAGACAGAGACAGAGAGAGAGAGAGAGAGAGAGAGAAGATAACCTATCCATATCAGTAACACCCACAGGAAGATTAACCAACCCAATTGCTTAAAAATCCAAACAAAACAAAATCCTCTCAAAATTCCCATGTCCATCTCCCATCACCTAACAGTGCCCTGGGAGAACACACAGGTGTGAACAAACCTGACTCCAATTTAAACCCAGTCCACTTCAGGATTAGGTTCTGAGACACATTCCAGGCATGTTACAGCAGTGTAAACACATTCGAGACACATTCAACAACCACGCAGTGACCTATGTATAAGATAATTCAAGCTTAACAAAACACATCTAACTTATGGCCTGAACCAGTGAAGAGGTGCAGGTTATTCCAGATGATCAGGCGGTGATCAGTATACTGGTGGTGCTGAATGCTGAGTTGTTAAAACATCCGTCTAGGCACCTTGTATCTTTAGATACTTTGCAGCCTGTCACAATGAAACAATTGTCCCAATTTATTTCATTTTATCTACTCAGTGTGCCAAAGATAAGACAGTTTGATAGGCAGAAAATAGTATTTTTGCACCAACATGGTGATTCAAATCAAAATATGAAGAAATAAGGAGTGGCTCAAGATTTTTGCAAAGTACAGTACATACACAATACACGACCATGCGTAATGGGTTCCTGTATGTGGTTCAAGCTTAGCCTTGGACTACACCGTAACATCCCTGTAATGGTCATCAGTCCAGATTTAAGTCTGATCTCTTGTGTCCAAGCGCTTACATGAGGTTCTGCAGCCACAGCTCAGCAAACTCCTGGCTGTCCGACGGCTCCTCCATGGCAGCCGGCGGCTCCATCTGCAGTGGGCTGGAGCACAGCGGCCCCTCAGAGCTGAAGAATGAGGGAAAGATAGGGGGGAAAAAAGAGGAAAAGGAAAAAGAAAAAGGAGGACAAGAGAACGTTAGTGTTGACAGGGATTATCACACAGAAACAGACCTAAAAAAGTTATAATAAATCTTAATTTACAAAAGTGTTGAGTGGAGAGTCATTTCTTATTTAATTATTTTACCCACCTAAATTCCCCACATTTACTCAGATTCAGAAGAATTCCCCAACATGTTAATACATTTCCTTAATATTTTCAACTATAACAACTTTTAAACCAAATTCTCTAAAACAAAGCACTATTTTAACATCCTGCTACTGCAAAATGACTAGTTTTTGCAAAATGTTGTCACCTTTCCACTAAAAACAGAGCCATTATTACAATTTTGATTCATTTTTAGTAAAACTGCTTCAGTCCACCACCCGCCCCTCCAAATTAAAGCACTTGTATGCTAGGCTAACTGTTAGCTCACCTCTCTAAATGAAAAAACACGCTTATTAACTTATTCGGTCTTAAGTCCAATATTACACACTACAAGGGATAAAGGGCCAAATAAGTCCAAATGTGACAACAAAATTCACAAGTAAACCGGATTAAAACGCGAAAAAGCTTATGTTGTTGTTAGCGAGCTAGCTGTCAAGGTTGCTGGCAGCTGTATAAGCTAATATGAATGGCAAAGCCGGTGATTCTTTTCAAATCTGAGGGAAATATTTGGCAAAAATGTCGAAAATGTGAAATTTATACTGTTCTTTTGACGAGAAGCGAGTTTCCTGGTGTGAACGTCATGTCGACGTGGAGGCCAAGAGGCCTAAAACTCGGCTAACGTTCATGAAACTGATCATAATAAACACAAATCCTGTGAACGGGTTTATTAAAACATTCACGTTCTGTATGTCACTACTTCAGATTTTTTGTCTATCCACCCATTTCTTATTGAAATTGTCCTTCCCACAGCAGTTAACGTGATACATTCACTATTCCTACCAACTAAACCCACTACAATTATCACACCAAAGCGACCTGGTCGATATTTTCTATGTTTTTACCTGTTATTCCCCCCAAGAAAGTCGATATCCTCCCTGAGACTCGATCTTCGAGTAACAAAACACACAAATATCACAAAAACACAACAATCTCCTCCTCTTCACAACTCTGCTAGGGGAATTCCCCGGTAGGCAGAGCCACGAGTCACGCAGCGACCAATCCGAGAAGCCTGCATAAATGAGCTCGCATTAATAATAACAACACAAACAATACAGGGCAAACCTCTCTCTAAATGCATATACGTCTATTTTCGTGATATTATTAGTTCTACAAATAAATAAATTGTCTAAATATTAAAAATTGCTGGGAGGGACCAGCTCCTCTATAAGTCGGGTAACTCACAACAGGTCAAAAGGAATGTCTGTTTTGTTTGTAGTTGTAAAATTTTAGATAATTGAAAGTACAACCAGAGACAAAATTCTGCAGAATTCTGTTATATTTTATTTAGTAAGTATGTTTAGCAACAATGTAGGAGGGGTCTGAAGTCGTCCCACCCCACCCCAAGTGAGATGGTGCTGTCTAAAGCTGCTTTTGAATGAAATGTCTTTCTGAGATCAAAAGAAAAGGCAAAACACTGAGAAATGAAAGGAAGAGAAAGAAAAAAGGAAGGAAAGAGAGAGAGAAGCCACAACAAGACTATGGTTAGTTGTGAGTGTTAAGGCTTTGTGGGTGTTTTAATTGTATATTATGCAGGCTGGGATAAATATAGTCTGTTCATTATTATCGCAATATTAGTCTCTGCAATAGGATATTGGGCTGCAATATGCAAATCAGCCACTAATCAATTCAGTCAGTGTTTGCCAGTGTGGGTTACTGAATGTTCTGATTAATCGAGGTCTTCATGTAATTCCTCAAAAGTCTCATTAATTTTAATCTTTAAACATTAAAGGCCCTGATTGACCGAGATGTTTTTAAAGGGACAATATTCTGCATTTGCTTTCTATTTCATTTTTCTCCCCTGACGTTTGATAGGTTTGTGCACCAAAAACATTTCATAATTTATGTCACATTTTCCAACCATAAAATTAAACAGGCTGGTTTTGTTATATGTTAATGATCTCTTTTCTGATTGGCCATTCTGTATTTCAACTCACTCAAAAGATAGCATTAGGCTGAAACACTCCTTAGAACTTTAGGAAGAATGGATGGGGCTAAACTGCTGTTGGCCGTGACATCACAAAAAATAACCTGAAAATAGGCTGTTTTTGCAGCTTAGTTGCCGTATATGGATGGTGTGAATGAGGCAGAAAATATTTACAGATTTTAAGCATGTTTAGTTCCACAAAATTGATTATTTTGGCCAGGGTCATAGCCAGACCCCATTCACTGGTGCACGTGCCCCAGTATTAATGTGCTGTGCACCAATAACATCTCACGTTCAACTTTCAACAACAAAATAATTTATTTGGCAGTGCATTAATTTAGACTGATAATATTGACAAAAGACTGGATATTTTTGTATTCCAAAGTGTCGCAGCGTAGTTTTAACCACAAACAGGAGCAAAGCACACACAATCGAATCATCTATGGATGTCAGTGCATAGGAGGATAGAGGGGAAGGACATACTTTGGTTAGTTTTAGATTATATACAGTATACTTTATTTAATATGTTTGAAATGTCCCTTGCTCTGAAACTGTAATTATTATTAAAATAATTATTATTATTATCTATTATTTATTATTGTAGAAGAATGCCAATGTGAAAAATGACTTGAGTAAGCTTTTGTTATTATTTGCATGTACAGGTATGCCATTTCTGCCGTAAAAGATGTTGAGAATGTTATTTCTTCATACATGAATGACTAAATCTGTACATATTTACCTGTACCTGTAGTTGCTTCAGTAGGAGTGACAATAATAGTGAGGCAAGTAAGAGGAGCTGGTATTGCACACACTGCAGCTCATTTTATATGGAGCAGGCTTTATAAAAAATGATACGGTAATGTACGGTGTGGGGCCTGTGCCCAGTAGAGCTTCATGTCTAGCAACACCCCTGCTTTGGGCCCATTATTTTTCATGAAAGGCATCGCAGTCGCATATTGCAGCAATGAAATGGAAAAACTGACATTAAATTGGATTAAATGCAGCTGCCGTCTGATTCAAGTTGAGAAGGCAGCTTAAAAGGGTGTTTCTGAGTGTGCGAGTGTGTGTGTGAAACTTGTTTCCTGCAAGTCAGGTCTCCTGCAGCACTTCCATAGAAACTACCCATTTTATTCATCACCCACTTCCCTTCATTCAGACTGAAAGTGAGACAAGTGAAATTTCACAAAATCTCTGAAATTCCTTGATCATCTCTTCTGATGTGCATCACCACTGTGACCCCAGTGACCCCATACTGGTTTTACTTCATCTCATCAGCTTCCTAAAATGAACAAGCACAGCCTCATACAGTGTAATTTTGTACACACGCTGAGAAGCTCATCAATAAACCCTCTGCAGGTGAAGAACACTGAAGATCTGCTATTAATCCAATCCACGAAGGAACCACCTCACAGTTTACAGGATTTAAAGAATTTGCTGGTGCAGAACCACAGACCTTCAGAGGTTCTTGAGGAGTCCAGACCTCGACAGGTCAGATCTGTTTTGGGAGCACAAGGGGGACCAGCACTATTAATATGGCTGATCAGTGTGTGGGTGTGGGGTATGGAGTCCTATAAGTGTTTACATTGGGCGTCTTAGAATACGAGATTTTAGTTACATATACAAGATTTCAGTTACATAATGGTTCATTAATATTGATGTTATAGCGTATTTCAGTTATATCATGTTAATGCTGTATTAATGTTACTGTGAGTATTAATGTTATACCGTAAATTTATCTAGTGTTAATACTACATTGGTATGATATACTTTAGTTAAGTAGTGTTAATGGTGTATTCATGTTAATGTTACACTGATTGTAGTTGTACAGTGTTAATGCTGTATTAATATTAGTGTATTTTAGTTATATAGTGTTGGTGTTTCAATGCTATACTGCAGTTGTTATAGTGTTAGTGCTGTATTAATGTTAGACTGTATATTAGTTATACTGTTTTAATGCTGTATTAATATTGTACTGTATTTTAGTTATATAGTGTTAATGCTGTAATAATTTTAATGTTACACTGTATTTTAATTATGTAGTGTTACTGCTGTATTAGTTATACTGTATTTTAGTTATATAATATAAATGATGTATTATGTTATATATAAGTTAGTGTTAACGCTGTATTAATGTTAGTTATACTGCATTTTAGTTAGTGTTAATAATGTATAAATGTTAATGTTATACTGTATTTGTTAAATAGTGTTAATGCTGTATTAATGTTATACTGCATTTTAGTTATGTATAATAAATGCTGTATTATGTTATACTATATTAAAGTTAGTATTAATGCTGTATTAATGTTAATGTTATATTGTACTTTAGTTATGTAGTATAAATGCTGTATTATGTTATACTATATTAAAGTTAGTGTTAATACTGTATTAATGTTTGTTATACTGTATGTTAGTTATGTAGTATAAATGCTGTATTATGTTATACTATATTAAAGTTAGTGTTAATACTGTATTAATGTTACTGTTATACTGTATCTTAGTTATATAGTGTTAATGTTGTATTAATAGTGTAATGTTATACTGTGTTTGTTAGTGTTAATGCTGTATTAATGTTATACTGTATATTAGTGTTAATGCTGTATTAATGTTAATGTTACACTTTATTTTAGTTAGTGTTAATGCTGTATTAAAATTATACTGTATTTAAGTTAAATAGTATAAGCGATTTATTATGTTATACTATATTAAAGTCAAACAGTGTAATGCTGTATTAATGTTAGTTATACTTTATGGTAGATAGTGTTAATGCTGTATTAATCTTATATTGTGTTTTACTTATGTAATTGTAATGCTGTATTAAAGGTATTCTTTATAGGAGTTATATAGTATTAATGCTGTATTAATGTTATACTATGTTTTAGTTAGTTTTAATGTTGTATTAATGTTGCATTGTATTAAAGTTATATGGTGTTAATGCTGTACTTATATCAGTGTTATACTGTTTTAGTTATATAATGTTAATACAATATTAATGTTTATGTAATACTATATTTTATTTATATAGTGTTTATGCTGCATTAATATTATACAGTATTTTAGTTACATAGTGTTAATGCTGTATTAATGTTATATTGTCTTGTAGTTATGTAGCATTAAACTTATTGTGTACAGCTGTAAATAAAATAGTAAGCAAAAGTAAACAGAAATTTCACTTCACTTAGCTTTTATTTATTTTAATTAAATTCTAATTGCCAAAAAGCGTGCATACTTATGACAAATCAATTAAATGAATAAACAAACAAACAAACGTTAAAAGGCAAATTGTTAAAGGTAAAGGATGTATGATGATATCGGCAGATGTTTGGGACAGATGTTCAGATGTGACTGATGTTCCAAATTGCTTTATGATGATTTATTGTGATCTGGAGGAGCAGAACACTTATGTGACACTGGAATTCAGAGTCACAATTCTCTCATTTTACCTCATTTTCAGTTTATAACATTATTCCTTAAATTTATTATTTTATCATAAAATAATTACATTAAATATTATGCTAATAAATTATTTCTGATGTGGTGGATGCAGTCCCATTTTGTGCCTTTAATAAATGTTTATTTATCGATATCAGCCTGCTGATCCCACATCAGTCCATTCCAAGCAGAAATCATTTTCATGCTGCAGATTATTTTACAGAATAAAATCCACCCCCACCACCATTTACTGATTACATACAGAAAATCAAATCTAAACATGTGAAAAAAACAGTAAAAGGACCTCCAAAATCAGACCTCCAGTTAATAACAGAAAATTACTGCACATATTTATGCACAAGTAACCACACCCAACCACTTTTCCCGCCATTCTGCTGTTTTTCACCACACTTGTCACAGTTCAGCCTCACACAAATATTACCATTGTCAGGTATTAAAATCCGAAATATTGCTCAAATCAGGCGGATTCACTTCTGTCTTATAAAATAAAGAACATTAAACCAGTTTCTGACCTTTCTTTCATCAGAACCACAAAACAGAACCAAACACAAATAAAAAAATGAAATCGATCAAATTAATGAGAATTCATGTTTTGTTTTATCCAAAATGAAAAAATTATATTTTGGACAGAAAATTCCCAGTGCTGAAATATATATATAAATAGATACACAGAAATGCATATGAGTGTGATCAGGTCTTTTGCTCTGTTGCGAGTTCAGTTTTCAGACCAGGCAGAAATTGATCAAATCTGACAATATTGACAAAAACAACGTATGTTCATACATTTATAATTAGACTTTTTTAAAGTAAAATTGACCTGCACGTTAAATTCGGCTCCTCTGAGAATCCCAAAATCTTACTGTGACAGTGTGAGCCCCCAGAACACACAAATACCACTAATATCACTGATATCACAATATATCACAGATCAGCAATGTAAATATTACCACCGTTAGGCATAAAAATCCAAAATATTGCTCAAATCAGGCAGATTTTTACATGTGCAGAAAAAGCAGAAACTCCATTTCATGCATTTCCCTCCTGAAGTTCTGCTCTGATAAAACAGCTCCTCTTTTTAGATAAAAAGTTCCTGCTACAGCGGCAAAACCACAAAAAAAAAAAAAAAAACTCAACAATATTAGAAAAATTCTAAAATGCCAATTGTATTAGTTTAGTTAAACAAAAGAATGAAAGTGTGTCTCCTCTCTCTCTGCTGCAACTTCATAAAATGGCTGACCTGTTAATCTCAGCCTAGACAAACTTCTCCTCCTTCCAGGAACCAAAACCAGTCAGAGACTGGACCGGGACCGGGACCGGGACCAGGACCGAGACCAGATCATAAAAAAGGTAAATTAATGTTTGTGATGATCCGAGTTTCAGAGCCCATTTCTGGGCCTGTTCTCAGTCCAGCTGGAGCCTTTGCAACACCTCAAATTCACCAAATTCGGCCGATTTTTTCCCCTAAAATTAACTAAAATAACGAGTTTAATCCTGGGCTTAGTGAAACCGCATGTTAAAGTGAGCAGAAGCTGCGAACAGCCCTGAAATAGAGTTGCTCACCTGAACCCAGAGCCTGGACCTTCCACCTCCAGAAACCCATGCCAAACGTCAAACCCATCCCAAAGGTCAAACCCGCCAGTGGAGGTCGAGGGCAGCTCCGTGTCCATCTCTGACCGGAAAACGCGTCCAGTATCTCGCTTTCAAGCAGTTTTGGGGGCGATAAAGGCGGGTAAGGGAATTTATACCGAAAACGCAATAACGTCCAAAAACGTCATAAAACGGACGACCAATAGAATCCGAGCTCCGTTTCGGAATGGCGGCGGCGCCGGACATGACCCGGATCGGCCAGAATTCTGTTTTTGGGAGGAAAATCGAATTCGGAGAGGCAGGAGCCAGGAGGCAGCCTGCTGAAGGGAGACAGGGTTCCCGCAGGACATTTTAAGTAATTTTTAATTCGTTAACGAGTTCAGAATACAATGCAGAGAATAAAAACGACAACGATAAATAATAATAATAAAAAAAAAAAAACAGGAAGAAAAACAAACCTGTGGCTCCAAGTCGCGGCGCTATGACTCCAGCAGTGATGCGCCTCCATTCATCTCAAACAGCTGCACTTTCACTCTGACTCGGTCTCTTCCGCACCAACAACACAACCAAACACACACACTCATGGACTCACACACTCTCTCTTGCCCGTCTCTTATTCACTACTTGTTCTCATTTTCTTTATTTCTGAAAAGACACATCTTCTAATTCATTAGTGCCCTCCTCCCTCCCACTCTCTCTCCCTCTCTCTCCCTCTGTCACTCCCCTTCGCTTGCCCAGAGAGAAAAACTGCAGAGTCAACTTCCGCCTTGCTCTGTTCCAAATGTCTGTCACTCACACGGACCTGTTACACCAAAACTCTCAAATTTTTCTATATTTTTTCAAAATTTTAAACATTTTTGAATAGTTTTTTTCAGAATCAGGCCTGCCGTGTCTTTCTGACTCTCTTTCATTTTCTCATCCTCATCACAGGCTTCCCGCCTGCAGAGACACGTGATCTTTCATCATCTAACCTTATTTGACTTAGTATCTCACACACACACACACACACACACACACACACACACACACACACACGCGCGCGCGCGCGCACAGTCGACCAACTGTCAGAGAGCAGCTGACTCAGAGCAGTGCAGGCTTACTGTGAGATGAAATAATGACTCAAACATCCCGCGGTAAAACTTCTCACCACAAACAGCTGGAGCAGCAAAACCCAAACACACAGAAATATTCTAAACCTTTTCACACCTCCACACACCTTCCCAAAGCTTCTCACACCTTCACAGCACTGTACTGATCCGAGACCAACCCATCAGTCAAGACGTGTTTGGGTCCAAATTTCTGTTCTTTAGTTCAGAACTGGAGCTACAAGGCTAACAGTACTGTCGCTAACACTAGAAGTCAAAATCATTTACCTTAAACACAAACCCAAAACTTTTCTTACCCTCAGACCACATCCAGCTCTTCATTAAGGTGGATCAGACTTGTGGACATGGTTTAGGACACAGTATGACTTACTGTCAGCTGTAAAAATGAACTAAACTTGTTTGTGTCATTTTTTGAATGGACCAATAGAAACGTTCCAAGGTGACGTCTGGTTCCCTTCCACTGAAAGTTGAGTGTGTTTTCTGGTGAAGTCAGAGTTTTGGAGATAAGAGGTTTGATGTGGAGCACATTTTACACATAAATATTCAAGAGGGGGTCTATCGACTTTAAGTCTAATCCTGGACTGACTTGAGATTCACCACAGAAACAGAAACACAGTCCAGGACTTAATTCTTGACCAGCAAAAAGACTCTAAACACTGTTCGTCAAATGCATGAAATTGTGTGTGTGTGTGTGCGCGTGTGTGTGTGTAAGAATGTGAAAGTGTGTGTGAGTGCGCATGTTTGTGTGATGTGGTTAACTTTACTTAGAATAAAGGAAGAGAGAGAAAGAAAATGAGAGACTGTGTTTGTCTAAACTGGTACAGTGGGTTTGGGCGTGTGTGTGTGTGTGTGTGTGTGGGTGTGTGTGTGTGTGTGTGTGTGTTTGAGTGAGACGTCCAGCAGGAAGAGCACTGAGACAGCAGTGGGTGGAGACGAGGTGAATCAACCGTTAAGCTTTCTCTCTCACATACACACACACACACACACAAACAAAAACACACAGACACGGACACAACCACATTCGGTATTACTGTGTTTGTGAGGACATTCCACTGACTGGTGTAATACTCTATCTGCGTAACACACCTACGCATGACCCCTGACTTTAACCTCAGTAACCAAAAAGCTCTTTGTGCTAAAAAAAAGTTTGTGGTGAAAAAGCACTGTGAGAGGAACAGCTACATGTCCTCACTGCTACATATCTGTTTTTCTTTCATAATGAGGACATCTGTTCCTCACAAAGGCATAAATGCAACACAGCTTAAATAATGTTCCTCCTAAAACACTACAGTGAAGCAGCTTAATTACTGATATTCCGACTTAAATACTGATGTGTCCACCTTAAACTATGCACCTTAAATACTGAAGTCCCACCTTAAACATTGAAGTTTCACCTTAAATACTGATGTTCCTGTTATTGGTGAGGAGCTTTATGCAGCAGCTCTCCACTCGGAATCTGAGAAAGAACCCAGGCATGGAGTAAAATATGACCTGGGAGTGACAGGGTTAATAATGCTCGGCTTAATCTGACTCATGCTCATTCCGAGAGCAGGTGAAAAACTCCAATGCCAGCTGGCCTCCAACTTGTGACGTTGTGGGTGCAAGGTGAGTGTGCGCTCCTGCTGTGCCACAGCCTGATTACCTAGGGGGGTGGTAGTTGAAGAGTAACCCAAAACGAGGTGGAAAAAACCAAGGGGAAAAACAGTAAATGGAAGCTGATGCAGGGAACTAATGGTGGACTTGGACTAGGCTCAACTAAAAGGTTCTCCCAAGAAAGTTTCCTTTTTAGTAGAGATATGAAGGAAAACTCAGATAAAGGAAAAACTTGAGAGGAGCAGATTAGTCCCAAGTGAGAAAACTTCTTGGGACAGAATCTGCAAAAGGAATGAGAGCAGGGGAGAGTAGGGATAAACTTGAGACTGGCCCCTTACAGGACCATGACTAGGAACATGCCTAATTCCTAAGCCTTGTCTAAAGGCCTAGATGAGCTTGAGAATGTGGCAGGCTGTGCTCCTCTGGGCTGTAGTCCTCCCAGTCAACCAGATACTGAGTGGCACCCCTGACCCACCGTTCATTCAGGATACGCCTGACTATGCAGGCTGGAAACTCTCAAATAGTGCAGCACCGAAGGGGGGTTCAACAGGTGCGGGGCCAGTGAGCCACAAAGTAATAGCTTCAGGCAAGACACACGGAAGGTGGGATTATTGCACAGGCTGGTAGGCAGGAGGAGCCAGTAGGTGACCAGGTTGACCCCTTTTTACAGTCCCACATAATGGGAGGCCAGGTTTTAAGAGTCAACCTGGAGGGGCAGGTCCTTGGCAGAGAGCCAGACTCGCTGCCCCAGACAGAATGATGACCCCAACCTGTGCCTGTGGTAGGCTGCCTGCTCTGGAGACCCCGCCACAACTTTCTCCATGCCTCTTGTGAGCACCGGACAAAGATTTCTTCCACGATGACTTCTCCTGATCAGGAAAGAGGGGCGGCGTATACCCGAAGTGGCACTCGAACGGGGACAACTCAATGGATGGTCCCCCCGGAGGGTGTTGTGAGAATACTCCGCCCAGAAGGTTTGACCAGGAGGAGGGGCTGAAGGAGATGAGACATTGGAGGGATTTCTCTAGATCCTGGATGGTCTGTACTGTCTAGCCATTGGATTTGGGGTGGTAGCCGGATGACAGGCTAACAGGAGCGCCCTACAGTTGACAGAACGCCTTCCAGAATCGGTTGGTGAACCGAGGTCCCTGATCTTAGACCAGGTCCACAGGAGTCCCGTGGACTCTCCAGCTGGCACATTAAGTGGTCCACCATTTCCTTGGCTCTGTGTAGCTTGGGGAGAGCTACAAATTTGCAGGTCTTGTAGAACCAATCGACCGTGACCATTATCATGGTGTTGCCCCATGACGCAATGGTATGGGGGTGGAGCAGCCCCACAGGTTTCGTTCAGGGGGTTTTGCTTCTCACACACATTCAGCAGGTAGATACAGAAGCCTGGACATCCTACTCCATGCTGGGCCACAAGTACAACCGCCACAGAAACTCCAAGGTGGCCACAGGCTGTGTTTCTACTCCCGCAGAGCCAACTTCACCGCCACGAGCTCCCAATCCCCCACATCATTGTTCCTCTCACAAAGCATGAGGTGGTGTGAATAGTAGATGCATGTGTGGAGTTTGCCATCTGTGCTGTCCCGCTGGGACATCCACTACAATAATGAAAGACAGTTGGGGGTCGGGCAGCTATAGGATGGAAGCTATAGGATGGACAGCCACCGCTTCAGCTCATTAACGGACTCCTGGGTCTCGGTCATTCACTGGAACCATCCTGGTGATTTTCTGGTCAGGGCATTGAGTGGCAGGGCCACTGCGCTGAATTTCCGCACAAAATGCTGGAAGGTATTTGGACACCACGAATCCCATGAAGGTGACCAACTGAGCATGGAAGATGGACTTTTTTTTAAACAAAAAGGCGGTGTTCTGAGAGGAGCTGGAGAACCCACCTGACATGCACTGCATCTAGATAGATGAACACATAGTGGCCATGGCTTCCCTCAGGACCTCGTCTGTGAAGTGCTGTAAGATGGCAGGCACAGTCATCATCAGGTACTCATAGCGCCCAGATGGGGTGAATGCCATCTTCCACTCATGATTTCCATGGATCTGAATATGTCGTAGGTGCTGTGCAGGACTGGCTTGGTGAAAATGGAGACCTGCTGCAATGTCTTCCTTGGCTGAGGTCATAATTGGCAGAGGATGATGATCCTTAATTGTGATCTTGTTCATGCCCCAGTAGTCAATACAGGGGCGCAGGTCCTCATCCTTCTTTCCTACAATGAAGAACCCTGCCCTGACAATGAGGTGGAGGGCTTTATGAAGCCCAGTGGCCACACCTCCTGGATGTAATCATCCATGGATTTCCATTCAGGACCAGACAAAAAGCAATGGTATGGTATGTGTTGATGGTAACTTGCTCAAGGGCAGCAGTCCTGAGATTCCACCAGCAGTCCTGAGATTCGAACTCACAGCCTTCTGATCACAGATGCAACTCCATAACCACTAGGACACCAGCTGCACTAACCTGTAGAGTGTGGCACTGTAACAAAGGGAAGCCCAGTATCAGGGGTTGAATGGGAGCAGTAATCATGAACAGGCCGATTAGCTTGCTGTGCTGGTCAATTGCCAGACCGAGTGGCTAGGTCTGCCATGTGATTATCCCAGAGCCCAAGGAATGGCCACTGACAAGGGCAGAGGTGGCTCTAAAGACACCATAGGTAGCTTTAGTGCTGCTACCAAGGTGGCATCCATTTAGTCATCCACGGTCCTAGAGTCTACGAAAGCCGTGAGGCAATTCAGGGCTCACAATTAGAGTGGCTGTGAAAAACACTCCAGAGAGATGGGAAGGAAGAGAAAGGCCCATCATGGGTCCCAGATCATGGTGACAGGCCATCTTTTTCCACTAGCTCATGAGAGATGGAGCATTGGTGCCCCAAATGGCCACATTAGAGGCACCTCCACTCATTCATACAGGCCTACCATTCCTAATTGCACAACCATGTGTGCCCTACCTTCATGGGCTCAGCGGTGCCTGAGAAGGACCCCAGCCCCAAGATGGATAGGGCTGAAGGGGGAGAAACCATGTAGTCTGCCAACAACGGAGGTCGAGACCAGCATCCCCCCCAAAACGGGGTGTGGTCAAAGGAGGTTCACTTATCAGCTTGGTTTTCCCAGACAGGGGTCATCCAAGCTAGGGCTCGCCCTTTCAACAGGGAGATGAGAACAGCTACTTTTGCCCTCTCAGTGGGGAAATGGGAGGGCTGCTGCTCAAAGGCCAGAGAGTAAGAAGCCCCTGCACCACCCCCTGTCATCATCAAACCTCTCCAGGACTAAGATGTGTGGCTCTGGCCCAGGGACTGGGCATGGGGCTTCTGGGGGAGTAGGCTCAGTGCTGACCAAATAAGGGAGAGCGGTACTGGCCTGTACAGGAGCAATAATCCCTGCAGCTCTGTTATTATCTGCTGCAGGACCTGCTCATGTCCTCAGTGGCTGTACCCTGGCTGGCCAGACCTTTTCTCCCTCTTCTGACTCAACTTGGTTCATTTTAAAGGATGAGTCTCTCTGTAATAAGCAAGGAGCCTTATGGGGCAGCTACCCACTGAATTTGAGAAAGAACCCAGGCGTGATGGGGTTAATAACGCTTGCCACCATCTAGACTCTTGCTCATAGCATGAGCGAGAGCAGGTGCAAAAATCCACCCTCAGCTGACCTCGAATTTGCATTGTTGTCATAAGGTGAGTGCACTCCCACTGGTCGATGGATGCGGGGGTACCTAATGGCAGGCCTGGACTGGGCTCAACTAAAAGGTACCCCCAAAGAAAGGTTGTTCTTATTAGAGATATGAAGGAAAACTCAGAAAAGGAAAAAACTTGAGAGGAGCAGATTAATCCCAAGGGAGAAAGCCTCTAGGGACAGAATCTGCAAAAGGAACGAGAGTAGCTAGATAAACATTACCAATTTACCGGCTGGGTTTGGTATAATGTGATGAGAGAATCACCTCACACAAAAATTCACGTACGTGAGGCTGCTAGCAGTGGTTTTATGGACCACCCGCAGGTGAGATTAATGGTTATTCATCAGTAGAGGCAGGTGCTGGTAATAATCACGAGGGGGGCCTTCCTCCCCTCCTTCGCTTCCCAGCTGAGGTGGAAGCAGCAGTCTTGGGTCCACCACTAGATGCCCCTTTCAGTTTCACCTTAAATACCGCAGTGAAGCCGTTTAAATACTGATGTTCCAGTTTAAATACTGATGTTCCACCTTAAATACAGCAGTGAAGCCACCTTAATTATTAAAGTTCCACCTTAAATACTGCAGTGAAGCAGCTTAAATACTGATGTTCCATGTTAAATGCAGCAGTGATGTCAGTGTGCTTTAATATCAACAATAACGCTACAGTCCACTCTGACGGCACACACTGATTGGTCGAGGATCTCCCGAGGTTGTTATTAGTTTTCACAGTAACCATCTCGCCAGTTTTGTCAGTTGCTAAGTAACTGCTGTTTTTCTGCTACTACTGATTGTTAGTGGTGTTCTACTATAGTGTCCAGAACAGGATGCAAAGCCCTCCAAAAACGTTATTAAATTGTCCCCATCCTCAACACCCACAACCTGGAGCTTCACTCAGGGCCGATAGTGAATAAAACGGCTGTATTTTTGTGGGAGACGTTTGGTTCCATTCATGACCACTGTAAGGAAATCTGTAAAGAGTCTCTAAAATTAACCAGGCGTATTTAACACAAATACAGCTGTTTTATTCACTAGCAACCCCCAGTAAAGCTCCATGTGTCTCCATGAGTGTTTATATGGATGTTGACGATGGCAAAATATGGGAGAATTTGAACACTATTCTAGGCACTATTTTGTCTTACAATGCCCTGCATGTAACCCTCCACCATGAATGGGTTTGGTTCTCGGATCAAAAGCTTCTCAGAACTCTTCAGCTGGACATGAGGAGGTTGCGTATAAATTCTGGTGTAGGTGTGTGTTTTTGTGTATCTGAGTCTATTTTTGTGTATTTGTTTTCATTAGTTTTAGGATCTCTTCACCGGAACTCTGGTAGAAGGTTTGGTGGTGCAAGCATAATCATTTCATGGAATAAATGTCTGTTTCCATTCACATCCACTGTTCTAACTTGGTGAGTTTTACACTAAATCCCACTCTGAACCTCTCTGTTCACCTTAAACACTGAATTATGGGGGATTTTGGAAAGTGGGTGGAATTTATCTTCACTGCTCTCAATGTGAAGATCCAGCCTTTTACGTCACACCCAAAAAGAGCCGTTTAGAGCCGAATGCTCCTCAGTTTCTGTTCTGAGATGCTGTAAGTCTTTTTTACATTTAAATAAGGAAAAAATATAATTTAAAATTCAGTTTTTCATTTCTCCTACAGGAAGACGACTCCTGAGTTTGGAACATTTCACACACCAATGATCACATTATGTTCATAACCTGTGGTGTCAAATTTCATCAGCGCATGCGTGTGTTTGTGTGTGCGAGTTTGTGACAGAAAGGACTATTGCTCACCGGTTTAAACCTGCTGGAACCGACAGGGCAAGTTCTGGCTGACTCTGCCCGGGGAACATATGTTAGAAATCTGGTGGTTACCACAGACTTCATGGTACTTTCCCCGGACACTCTCACTGACTGATCTCAGATCAGCTCATAGTTAACACTTTAACCCCTGAAATGACCTGTACAGCACAGACACACACTCCTTTTTGGCCCAAATGACACACCCTCTGGAAAGACACTGAACCAGCACACTGAATACTAATTAATAATAAACAATAATACGTTTTTACACCTATATGTAAGTTCGTCAATCATATTATAAAGTGTGCAATAACTTTCACATGGCTCATATTTTATGTTTATTGTGTCCTTAACATGTTAATTCCAGTAAATAAACAGTTATTGTGTGTTAAATGCAGTAAATAAACAGTGATTGTGTGTGAAGTGTGAAGAAGTGTGTAACTTCTTTACACTCAACATAAACAGCATTTCTGAACAGCTCTTCACCTGGACATGAGGAGGTTGTGTGTAAATTCCGGTGTGTGTATTTTGGTGTATCTGTGTATATTTTGGTGTATTTGTTTTCATTTAAATGTTTGGTTGTATATTATGTGCATGTGTGTGTGTGTGTGTGTGTGTGTGCACCTGCTGGTTATGTTTGGTAGTGAGGACTCGCAGTCTAAAACACACAGTGCTGTATCTCCAGCCCCTCCGTGAGGAGAAATGTGTATGTGTGCTCTTAATGAGTGTGTATGATAAGTGTGTGTGTTTAACGAGTGTGTTTAATGAGTCTCATTAACTCAATCTTGTTTACAGTAGAAAAACAAAACAGATGTTTATGGACTGAATGTAAGTGAAGCTCGTTTTTAAACAAACCTGAGAGCTCTGTTCTGAAGGCGTGTCGTGTTGCGGGATGGATCTCCTGAGGGTGTGTGGTGTTCCGGGGTGGTTTACCTCGGGGAACCTTGTCAGGACACACGGCTTCATGAAGAAGCCGGAGACCTGTGGGGGGGACTGCTGAAAAGCTAAACCTGGGTCCTGGTGGGGTCCTCCAGCCAGTCATCCAAAACACACAAATCCACAAAACTGACTACAGAACCAAGCTTTTACCATGAACCCCCCAGCCCTAGAGCCCAACCCAGAACCCCTAACCCCCCAGCCCCCTGCCCCTGCCCCCACACACACACATACACACACACTGAATCAGATACTGTTTAAATCAGCTGTAAGTCGGTTATTCATCTTTAGCAGTTTGTCTTTTATTTATTTTTATTAAATAAACACAGTCTCCGCTCTGCGTGCACATTTACAATCAATCCTCACTCCTCCTCACTGCCAATCCACATCTGCTCTCTTCCTCAGAAGTGCAATTTTGCCAAAAAATTGTTTTTAGGAAAATAATTCTTCCTCCTCATGTGTGTGTGTTGGGGAGGGGGAATGTGTCTGTATCTACATAAAGTGCCCTGAGAGGTTAATTTAATCACCTCCTTTAGTCTCAGACTGAATTTGTGCTCTCTGACTAAATCTAAACCTGCTCTTCCTGCTATTGTTAGTAGTTTGTCAGACGGCACAACTGCTGACCATGAAATAAGAACACGCGATAAGACTCGCTGTGTTGGTGACGACTTTAAGTACTTAAAATATTATTTCTATCTGCTGTAAACTTATCTATAATAGAAGACAATGGGCAGATGCTTTAAAGGAAACTCCACTATTCCTCCATTCTGATTTGTAGTGACACTCAGAAACCATAAACAAAACCTTCAACAGAGTACTTGGGCAGATGCTTTAAAGGGAAACACATCTATTATAAATGAGTTTAGAGTGGGTGTGTTTTTAGTGTGTTGAAGATTCTGTCTGTAGTAACCAAACATCGCTTCAGATACAACAGACAGTGATCAGCATGAAATAACTATGGAGTTTCCCTTTAAAACAGGTATAAGAGCGTTAATGGGCGGAAAATGAAAATATAAAGTGAACAGACGTGTCCTCATGCTTGTGATTATTATATTATACACATTTTCTACGCTAAAAGCTTAACAATGTGTGTGTGTGTGTGTGTATGTGTGTGTGTGGTACTAATGTGCTTAAGCTGGAGTGAGTCAAACCAAGATCAAACACCAGAAACTCCTCCATCACAAGGCGCCTGGTTTTCCGGCTATTTGCCGTGGTGATAAAACCTCTGTCCTGATTGGCTGTGAGAGAGGTAGGCGTGGCGTGGAGGCGGCTGGGAGGAGCTCTGAAATGTGGCCTGCTGGACAAAAAACAGTTTCAAAAGTGATCTTCATAGTCAGGCATTTTAAGTTCCTACTTCAGTATTAAAGCAGTATGAAACTTTAACAAAAACTCCGTCTTAACCCACATGTAGAACATCTTTCATCAGTTTTAGCACTGGAGCTAATAAGTAAAATTAGTTTATACCCCACCCATTAGCCTGGTGCTAACTGCACACCTAAGTCATCACACACTCGCCTGTTCTCCAGCTTCTTACCCAAATTCTCTGTTCCACCTTAAATGGTGCAGCAGTAACATCCAGGCTCTCTCATAGCCTCAGTCTCAGAACAGAACTGCTGGATCATTTAAGGTGAAGATGATGATCATCAGGCTTGTAGTGGAATAAAGCAGCTGTGGGGAAACTCCGGGAATTTGCACTCGTCACTATGGCTTTAATGGATCACAGTGATGCAGAAATTATGAGGATCTTTCTCAGATCTGACCCATTTACTCCTGAATGTTCATTAACTGGTGCCTGACTGACTGGACTCACTGCATGTGCGGGCTGCGGGGCGGCGGTGTGTGTGAATGCTCCGGGAGAGGCTGGCCTGGGGGGGTGGGCATACGGCAAACCGGTCTAACATAAAAAACACATGAGAGAAAAACAGTCAGCATACAGAAAAAGACCATTAAAGAGTTAATAAGAGGTGTGAACTGCTGGACACACAACACCACCATAGGAAAAGACATCCCACACAGTCATTTCACAAACATTTTAAATATCCATTCAGTAATCAAGAGTACGTAAACAGTGGAAACAAGCAAATGCTTCTGCATTAAATACTGTTGTATTATAAACAATGATTTTATTATACAGGCCTGTATTATATCAGGTGTGATTTATTATAATTACAGGATCAAAAGTGAAACAGCTGGAATCAAACGACCGTGGCCTGTCATGATGGGTTTTCCGGTCCTGCTGTTGGGTTTTGCCATCCTTTTTTGGTTGCTTGGCAACCAAAAAATACTCAATTCTTCTAGGTGGAAGAACTTTATCATAAATATGATCAATAAATCAATATATATTAACAGCTGAAATGGTCTTTTATGATACTTTATCTGTTTATGACTGCAGTAAGGCCGAGGGTTACAGTGATTTTACCACATCATTCCTCATCACACGCCCCTGTGACTGCATTATAGTGCCCATACCCTACATTCGTCTTATATTTAATTCTATTCTTGATGAGATTGTTTGGGATTGTTTTGTCCAAAAAAATGTTCTCTGTCTCCCTGTGTTTATAAAATTCTTATAGACTGGCCTGAACTTCAGTCTAGCCTGGGCAGAGCTAAACTGCTGTAGGCTGAGCAGGAGTGTATTTCTAAATGAGTAGGTGAATTCATAACAGGCTGGTTTTGTAGCGTAGTTTCCATATATGGGGTTTCTAAAGTATATGGAAAGTATAGACATAATAAACTGTATGAACTATGTTATACACTAAATCAGATGCATTTATTTAAAGGAAAATGTATCAGTTTTCCAAGATATTGGGCATTTAATGATCATACTAAATTAGAACAGGCTGATAAACTACACACTTTACAGGAGCAATCATTTACTGAAAGAACAGCAGGTGTGTTTGGAAAGGTTGCGGAGCTATTATGTAGGTGAGTGTGTGTGTGTGTGTGTGTGTGTGTCTGTGTGTGTGTGTAAACAGTGATAATCAGTGTTAATTTGTGTCAGTGTGTTTGTGTTGGACTGAAAAAAAGGTGTGTTTATCTTCTCCACATCTGCTGGATCTCCATAGAACCAGCGAAGACCAGCAACCACTTCAGACTAACCAAATATCGCGCGGAGTTTTCTTTCTACACTCCTGCAGCTGAACATAATCACACACACTGACACTCACACTCATCACCAGGACTGCAGATAACAATCACCTCCATTATTAGTCTATCATTATTCCTAATCAATCAATTAATCAATTAATCAGTCAGTTCTCTCCTGAATCTCCTTAATTCAGCCACAACTAAAGAAAACACTCTTAGCAGTAAGAGCCAATCCAGTAGCTACTAACAGCACTTTAACAGCTCTTTAAGGTGCTTAAGAGAACCATTTAAAAAGGAACTCTCAGTGGTAGAACCCTTTAAGGTCCTTCGACAGGTTCTTTAAAGTCAGGTTTTCCATCATTGTGAAAAACTAGAGATGTGTTAATGTTTCTGACCTTGGAAGAGGGGATCTGAACAGCAATGGATGGAGTGGGCAGCAAACCGGCCGCACTGGCATGAAGAGCCTGTGGATGCATGGGTCTAAGAGTGCTCTACACACACACACACGCATATGCACACGCACACACAAAGCAACAAACAAAAAACTTTAACAGTGTGGTTACATTGTGAAGAGCGTGTACATTCGTTTTTACCTTTATGCCTTTTAAATTCTCCCCACATTTCTGCATAATTAAGTAAACGGAGAAAATCCCTGAGTCATAACTGGTCATAGTGGAGGTGAATGGAACCAGACATCTGGTTCATTAAAAAAAAAAACACACACAGAAAGTTACTCAATGAAATGATTTTGATTGCGCCGCGTGGCGCATGAGATTTTGTTCTACCAGAGTTTTGAGAAGCTTTTGGTCCTAAAACTAAACCCATTCATGGTGGAGGGACACATGCAGGGCATCGTGAGGCAAAATAGTCCACAAAGGAAAGTGATTTCGTTCAGATTCTCCCATATTTTACAATCATCAGCACATTAACACATGGAGCTTCACTGGGGGGTTGATAGTGAATAAAACAGCTGGATTTGTGTTGGAGACGTCTGGTTCCATTCACCGCCACTCTAGAGAAATCAGAGTCTCTACAATGAACAGTTTCACACCGAAAACACACTCTGGATTATGGGGGATTTTTTGGTGAAATTCCCTTTTAACGTCAGCTCTGAACTGAGCTTATGCTGTAATCAAAAAATTGCTGACAAGTGCTAGAAAATATAAATCACCCTGCTGTGGCCTAACAGTGTGAATTTTCTCATACACACACACTCACACACACAAAGTAAGTGTGTGTGATATGAACAAAGGTGCTGCAGCTTCTCATTATGCTGGATGGGGTTTTCACCAGCCTTCTGGAAAGATTAACCTCACAACGGTTGCTAAGGAAGAACACATCAGTGGGTAGAGCCTCGCGGGGGGGCTACAGTAGTTACTGAATTCTCTCTTTAACGAGGCTTCACTGGAGTCCGGAAAACCACACACACACGTTTTGATTTAGGTTAATAAACTCTTTTGAGTGTGTACACTTCAATGGGATCAACATCCCCCTACACCACCCCCACCACCCCCAAAAAGTGCTGATTAAACTCACAGAGTCAGTAAAGCCAGACTGCTGATTAGCATGTTCCAACTGCTTCTGTAGAGAAATACCAGCACTGGGAATAAATCCTACAGGCAGAGAGAGAGAGAGAGAGAGAGAGAGAGAGAGATAGAAAGAGACAGAGAGAGAGAGAGAGAGAGAGAGAGAGAGAGAGAGAGAGAGAGAGAGAGAGAAAGAGAGAGAGAGATATACGCAC
>JBBJLS010091769.1:0-22029 GCA_037577275.1 Bryconaethiops microstoma | reverse complement strand
CTCTCTCTCTCTCTCTCTCTCTCTCTCTCTCTCTCTCTCTCTC
The DNA here is from genome assembly GCA_037577275.1 of Bryconaethiops microstoma. Classification (NCBI taxonomy): domain Eukaryota; kingdom Metazoa; phylum Chordata; class Actinopteri; order Characiformes; family Alestidae; genus Bryconaethiops; species Bryconaethiops microstoma. Next base: position 21,986 of record JBBJLS010091769.1, on the reverse strand, counting down.
TCTCTCTCTCCCCCTCCCTCCCTCCCTCCCTCCAGAATTTTTGGTGTTTCAACTCTTTTGTCACAGACATGCAAAACATGTTAGAATTTATTATAATCAGAAATGTACATTATAGTATTTTTTTCTATCTGGTAAGAGTATCACGATAAATGAAGAACAGCACTGACTTTAACATTTCTGAACACGTTATAAAGTGTCCATGCAAGACGCAGAAACTCCTCACATAATGTGATCCTGGCAAGGCCTTTAACGTTTTTTGTCTTGCTCTGACCTTTGCCTGGCTTCATCACTCTTCATGGGACTGTCTGGAGTGAACCTCCCTCTCTCCTAAACGTCTGAATTTGAATCAAGAGTTTTTCCATTCTCCCATCTACTCAGACATTGTTTTACCCACATATCCCTCCCAGACTTTAGCATCACCTGTTCTTAGCCCTTAAAAGCTCACCTTTTAGTTACAGAGCACTTACAAAACCTTCTCCTACTGGAACTAACTTCCAGGTATATTATTACTCGTTGAAGAGTCAAACAGTCTCTATTTAACACTTGGGACCTTATTTCTTAAAATACCAACTACCCCATGGACATTTCCTTCACACTACTGCAGCAGGAGTCATGCCCCTCTGCTTCACTGAATTTCTTCAGTCCTCCTAACACAATATATTTTCAAGTCTCTCTCCCACAGACTAAGGACCCCTTTTCATCATCTGCCTTACTACCCCAAGTTCCTCTTTCAACCATACCTTTATGTTCCACTTCCAGTGCTTTTACATCTGTCCCATTAACCTGGATGATCCACCCTACTAATAGCTCTGTTAATAACCACATATTTGTCACCTCACCCTCTCTGGAGACCATTTCTTCTCAGGCCTCTCCTCTGCAAGCTAAGCTGAACCATCTCACCCATTAAGTCACCTTTGTCTCTTTCTCACTTGGTTTAGCTCAACTACAATAATTGCATTTTACCTCAGAAGTACACCCTCAGAACATCCTTCAGTCTTGCTCCATCTGCCCCTTCGCTTTAAGTCTGGCTCCTCCTTTCTTGGGTGCTGTCACTTCCCTCTTGTGTATTTATACCCTGTTAGTGTGTTCCACCTTCGTCAGTAAACTGTTGCGCTACCCTTGTCGTCTCTGTTCAAAGTTTAGCAGCGATACCCTGTATGTTTCTCTGTTCATTTTCACTTCAGCTTGTTTATCCTGTGTGTTTTATGTTTTGTTAATGTATGTAAATATAATCTTCACTCACACGTGCGTCTCCTCAAGTCCTCCTTTGAGACAGCACAGTACGGAAGCTGTGCCCCCTCATTGTCAATGCCCTTTTTTGGGTGCTTGAATTACGGTTACAATGGCAATCTGACTATCGCTGTGTTTCAGTTGAAATATATTAGTAAGTCGTCATACTTAACATCTTATGAAAGTGAAATGCATAGATAGCAATATAAGTGGTCCACTAATGTATCCTACAGGCCACAGGGTGATGGTCCGCCGTTACTCCACTAATGGAGTCATGAGTTGTAGATATTTTTCTTTATTGTTTTAACTGTGTTTTGGGTGAAATAAGGGTGCTAGATTAAGGGTACTAAATCAAACCAATAAATAAGCATGTTCGTGTGTACGTGTTATTGTAGCCAGGGGTGCTGCAGTATGCTGTGGATAGTGGATGTGCTTCAAGGCTGCCTGGCCAGACATCTCATCAATAGATCCTCACACTCTGCAGAGACAGACAGAGACACATTTGGTCTGTGTGTTTGTGTGTGTGAGACACAGAGGGAGAATATCTGGGCATGAAGCGAACTGTTTCTTTCTGGTTGTAGGTGCTTCTCTTTGTGCAATTTTCTATGTCCTATTGTGTATGAATATATTGTATTTTAATACTATAGCACTGACCATAGAAGTGTAGATCCAGGATATATATATATATATATATATATTAGTATAAAGTTTGTGTCAGATATCAGATAAATAAACAGAATGAACATACTAATCCAGCACAACATCAAAAGCTTAAAAAAAATGTAGGACACTAGTAAACTGGACATATAAATAAAGATATTTCTAAAATGATGAACAGAGCAGTAGCATATTGTAAAATTAATGAGAAACTTGTGTAGCATCCAAAATGTTTTATTGGAATGAATACTGTGAGGCAAGAGGGTGGAACACCCTCACAGACTCAGGACTGAGCACAGGGCTCCTCTTGAATTAAGGGAAGAGCCAGGACTCTAAAACTCGGCCTCTCCGAGAGTGAAGGGAGATCGACCAGAGAGAGAGAGAGGGGAGACGGAAGGAGAAGGACTAGAAAGCGAAAGGACTGTGAGACAAGAAGTGGCCAGTAAGAGTGAGGTACAGAGGAAAGCCCGGGTTCAGGGTTTCAGCCCTAAGGGGTGGTGGTTTTGTTTGTTTTTGAAACCGTGATGTCTAAATTAAAGTCTCCACTGAGCACAAGCTCTCTGTAAGTCTCTGTGGTCTTACTGGTGTGTGTTTAGGCCTCCTTGTGCCCGTTCCCTAGGCCAACCCTCACAATATCTAGACTTCTTCAGTGGAGATCAAATACTGTATATTATATTTTATTATTGATAATATTGTTTTTTATATTATCTAATCATTTATTGTGTGCAAAATTACTGAAAGGCCTCTCAAGCCATAGGCCTCTAATATCATTAGATGCTCCACCCAGGAACATCTAATATCTAATATGGTTGCAATGTTTATGCCATTTATAGCGGTCTGACACACTAAGACTACATAGTTTCCAGATACCACATGCTGTGCAACATGCATATTTTAATAAAGTGCCTTAATTGCAGAGGTGGACAGTAAAAAAGTACATTTACTTGAGTAATGTACTTAAATACAGCTGTTGAGTATCTGTACTTCACTTGAGTAGTCTTTTTTTTTTTGGAAAAAAAGTGAAATTGGACTGTATGACTTTCACTTGCATTGGAATGACATTTGACTAGTGGTATCTGTACTTTCACTTAAGTAATGAAGTTAGATACGTTGTCCGCCTCTGCTTATTTGATATGATTTGAGTGGACTTATTTTTGGTTTTTAAGATGTTTGAATGATTATCATGTATGATAATCCCTCTCCATGTGCAATATTATTTATTAATCATAGCGCACATGGAGATAGAGGTCAGCACTGTGGAGATAAATAGAGGCCAGCGCTGTGTGTGTGGAGTGTTGATGGAGGATAACTGCTGAGGATTTTGTCAGGATCTATATGAGGAGCCCAGTGTGGGCACTGCAGGCCACCTTACACCATGATCCCCCAGACCAACTGCCCAACCCACATCACATTAGTTGGTCCATAGAAGACACTGACTGCTCCATCACCAGCAAAAGCTCATCATGCAGCTCATTCCAGTCCAGCAGCACCACGGAAACATCTTGCGTCTCTCTGGCAAAGGCTTTGTCGACTCCCACCATCAACAACAGCGCCACTTCCAGTGGGTGTTCCTTCATTTCTCCATTCAAAATCTACAGCAGAGTGCAATGTTACACACATTCCTCTTTCAGACCTCACTACAAGCGGAGTTAAGCCTTGACCTTGTCGCTCCACATTCCAGTATTGTAAGAGACTGTAGCTGATGTGTTTTTTTATGTTAGCCATCCTCTAGCTCCTCATCAGAGAGCTCTCAGCCTAGATATGACTACTGTGTGTACAAGTCCTCCTTTCATTTTCATGCAGTGCAGGACAAACTGGGCTAAATAATTTTTTTACGGTCACTGGTGATGTTATTGCAGAAACCTGTTTAACCTTAACTGTTTAACCTTTGATGTCAGAATCACCATGTTCTGCAGGCCAGGCACTTCTGGACAACTATATTTCTATGTGCAGGAATTCTCCTCATTCATCCCAACACTGTCCAACAGGTATGTGCGGAGGGGGCTTGAGCATCTGCCCCTTTTCTCTTGGGTACCCCAAGTGCCCTTTTCATGAGGCTTTTTTTTTTTTTTTAATGTGTGTGCATGTGGAGTCCCGTCTGTGCCCCTCAACAATAACATTTAACTATTAATTACAATAAGAGGGTCTGGCTTGCATCAGTCACATGATGGCCATTAACGAATGCTCACCCTTGACAGCAGAGTGCGCTGGTTATGAGCCAGGAACAAGCTCACAACTGGGCGGTGCGCAGCTGTAGGGTAAACACACAAATTAATTGGAAGACGCAGACTGATGCAACAAAAAACTGTAAGTAGGGTGTACAGCACACACTATAGTCTATAGCACACAGGAATATTAGGTTATTATGTACATGTTAAGTTGTCTTGTGGCAACTGATGAATTGAAACAAATAAACATGCAATGTGTGCGCTGAGCAACAGCGACAAAACATTACCTGTTCTTTTATTAACTGCACAAGTAGTGGTGGTGATTAGCCACCAGCAAACTGGGTAAGGCTGTTATGGGTCCACCGTTTTAAGGAACATATTTCGTTTTAAAGTAAGTTACAGGGCTTTTCATCTCTGCACGGCCCTGCTGTCCCAGACCTGTAACAGTTTTTGGCTGAACTCGAGCCCAGGTTCTGAGTTTTCTCCCATCCTACAGCCTCCTCTCATATTGTAGGAATGTGTGTAAAGCATGGTCTGAACTAGTAAAACGGAGTAATGAAATTTGAATGTAATGAAGGGACATTCCTGAAGTTTTTTCTCCTTCAACATCTTATCAATTGCCCATCTCTACCTTCTGTTTCCTAGCAGACAAAACTACAGGCATTGCAAATTCATTCTAGATTAAAATCACTGATCTCTTCAGTAATTACTGAAATTGCAAAACCTCACCTGTTCAACTATTCCAGCTTAAATAGGGCTTAAGGTTTTTGCACAGTTCTGTATATGCCTGAATGACATCATAACCATTTTTATATTTATACCACCTAAGCCAACAGTATATTTGCTTATCCCTAATGAGTGTGTTTGTAGACCTAATGCATTCTTTGCTCAGTGCCATTCTCTGATGAGGGAATTCCTTGACAGCTGCATCTACATACAAGTATCCTTAACATGCAGCATGAATAGCTTTCATCTGCTTTACTCTTTTTTTTTTTTAATCTTTTCCTCACTGTGGCCTATCAAAGATTTCGTTTTACACTTCCAAATGTTAAAACATTCTAATACAGTTTATTCACTGTTGAGACTGAGGCAGACCTCATGCTGTTTTAGTCCCACTGCATGCTGCTAATCAAACAACAGCCTGCCAGGTGGTCCAAATTACATTCCACAATTCAGTAATGAACTGGCCTGCCTAAAAGTTGAGGCCTTCCCCTATTTTTTTTCTCCCCATCACCAAAGTGACAGTCGACAGGCTCATCCCCCCACAGAAATCTGTTGTTTTACTGCTGTCTCCCCCCGGCTTATCTCATTGTATCAACTTTAAAGCACCTTTTGTTGCACTCACCTGCCACAAAAATGTCAGGAAAATGTCAGCCGGCATACATGGCCTGAGCCGTTCTCACACGTGTGCACTTATTCATGCCATGCTAATGAGGTGACCTTGTCCTGCGTCATTCACCTGGCAAGGCTGGCTGCAATGGACTGACACATCCGCAGACAAGCTAAATCATCTCCCCGTCAGCTGCGCATTAAACACCCCAGAAATTGAAAAAAAGGGACCTTAATGAGATCTGAGGGTTCACTGGGGTTTCAGCTTTTTAGCAGTTCCATCTCTGTTTCCTGTTTGTCATAATAATACAATAAGCTCAAGAAACTGTGTCAAGGATAAAAGAGAAATGTGACTTTAAATTTTATAAATACCTAAAGAAATACTTTACTGTTTTTTGGGCTAATCTCTGTCTGTTTGCACCTGTAGCACACTGCTTATTGGATTATTGACAAGCATTTGGACAGAAAAACCCATGGCTTCCCATATAATAGAAGTCAAAAGGGAAAAGTCTGAAGCTATGATTTGTATGTAGGAGTAGGGCTGGCTCAGTGCCACGTTTTCATGTCTGATACCAATAGCAATCTGATACTGTCTTTGTTGTTCTCTTCAACAACTAAACTGTTAATAATACCTTTTCTTCTATTACATATAATACTTTGAAAAACCTAACCTTACCTAAGTACAGTATGTAATAAGCAGGAAGAAATTTGAGACACAGTCAGCATCACTCTATATTACTCATGCCCTAACTGAGACTGAGCATGTCTCTTTACAGCATCAAAGTTGAGTAAAACATTTACGTGATAGTTCAGAATTTTTCTGATTTCTGATCCAGTAATTTTGGCCTATATTGGATCGATAACAATTCTGAGTATGAGATCGGAGCAACCCTAGTTTTGAAACAGTGGCAATTTTAGTACAGGCAGTTTTAATCTGTGCAAAGCACTCATGCAACACAGATGCAGCATGCAATAGCTTGAAAGTAAAGGATTCCTTTAAGGGGGGACATTTGATCCAATATACTTTAAACAGTGAGGTTTTACAAATTCATTGTTTAGTTCAATTCTGGCACTGAAGTATTTTTGCAAGATTTCTGCTGGAGTCACACAAAATCTAGTTCCACTTTAGATTCAGGAAAAATTGTAACAGTGGAAATCCTGGCCCAAGCTATCGATCCCTTAAACAAGTGGTCTTGGATAAATCTAATACAGTAATATTATCAATGTGCCAATAACACTGAACCACCTGAGGGGGAAAAACACAAAAACAGGACATATAATGGGTATCTGTCCTGAGGCTGAATAACCAATTATGGTTTAGGTCACAAATATTTTATATATATATATATATACAGTATATATATATATATACAGTATATATATATTATACAGATTAGGCTTGTGTACAGAGAGTCCATTTGTGAGAGAGCCAGTAAAAACAGGACTTATATTAAATTGTAGTTATAAAGTAGAATAATTACAAAGTGTCTGGTGCATTTAATGAATGCATGTGTGAAATACTGACTCAATGCTGTTCTAGTTACAAAAAATTCAATGACTCCATCGGCATTTCCTGCATGACAGATTGGGTATAAGGGTGAGAATGGGAGTACCTGTTATCAATACATAGGGCATCTTTGAAATCATTTACAGTGTACATGACAGTAGATAATGTTTGCATATCAGTGAAACAGTGGCGTATATAAAAAAATATATATTTTTAGAGCACTGCAGCTGTAAAGGATTAAGAACTATTTTGTGTTGCATGGCTGTCTACAGTACATTCAGTTTAACCGAATCCAGGAAGGAAGCATTCACCTACCCTGCTTTTATTCATCACATCAATTTCGCAACACATTATCATTTCCAAAGTCCTTTTCTAAGATATGTATCGCAGAATCCAGATCAAATGAAGAATTTATTGTATTTCATTGTGTTTCTGAGACAAACAGTGGAACAAATCCTACCACTGATCTACTGAATATGTATCGGAAAGTACACATTCTTGTTAATAAGGCTTGTATTGCATGGATAATTCATTTAAACGGCATGTGATGTACGACAATATGATAAAAGCAGGCAGCAACTTTTTTGTAGACTCCTAGACATTAACCCCGACCCTTCCCTTCTCAGGCTGAATTTGCACCTCGGGGCTTGTGATTTGCCGATAACAGAATACCCCACTCTTCTATTCTCTTTTCTGCTCTTCTCTTCAAGTCCCTTCCCTCAGTGGTATATGCAGTGTTGAGATCGAAGCTGGAAGCATTGCTCATAGCACCACATATCTCCACCCACAATGCCAGAGGCGAACAGTGAATGAGCCTCACAGCGCACCAAATGAGAGCAGTACACAGATTAACCTTGAGATCAAATTATCAGGTCGAATGTCTCCTGCAGTTGCCAGCACTAGCTTTCATTATAAAAGATGTGTGCTGGTAAATATGGTAGCACCTAAAATATAAGCCTACGTGTGTCAGTTTGTCACGTCTGTGTATTTTGAGTAAGGACTTCAATTGGCCTATAACAAGGTAATGTTACTTATTTTCATATTTTTTTGTGACTCGTTTTTTCCTGAATTTAGTGTGATATGAAAACATTGTTTAAGTTTCAAAATGTATAATCCATATATGTAAGCTAAACTGCAAAAACAGTACAATATTGTTTTAGTTAAAGTGATTGAGTCATCTGATTTGTGGCAGCTGGTGGCCTAGTGGTTAGGGCGTTCGCCCAGCGATCAGGAAGTTGTGGGTTTGATTTCCAAGACTGCTAAGCACCTCTGAGGTACCCTGAGCAAGGTATCGTCCCCACACACTGCTCCCTGGGTGCTGTGGTCCTGGCTATCTGTTGCTTCACTTGGTGAATGGGTTAAATAAAGAGGAAGAATTTCGTGCTGTGGTGTGTTCACATATGACCGAATGGTCACTTTCATTTGTTTTTGGTTAAGTGCTTTAGTTTCATGTACCGGTGTCGGTCCACCGTCATTTTCCCATGTTCTGTTGCTGTAATACATGTTTATGATTTGTTTAGGCCCTTGTGCCTTTTTGGTTTATCTTTTGTAAATAAAATAAACACTAGCATAATGGAATCCCACATCTGTGCCTCCTTCCCTTGGCCTTATGTGACAACTACTCTGAAATCCCCAACAGGTTCTAGCCAATAACTGGGTAAGTGTGAAGTACAAAGTCCAAAGAATTGTGCAATAATTTTTGGTAAAATCCAGCTATTTAGCAGATGAAGTGTGTAGTAAAATATCATACACTAGAAATACACTTACATTACATTTACCGTAAAATCACACATTTTAGCAGCAAAGTGAATAGTAAAGATCCAGTAGGAACACAGTAAGAATTATTTCTTTCTTTTGGAGCCCTGAGTCAAATATATACTCTACAAATACATACTCTATAAGACATACTTTGTTTTTTTGTACTGCATTTTCATTTTCCACCTTGTTACTCCAAATAATAACATTTTAATATGGCCTTTATTTATTTAAACCTTAGAACATATTTGACAATTCAGTATAGTTTAGCTAGATTGTTTGGTAACTTACCATCATTTAAGTTTAGAGTAAACCTCAGATTTACACAGATTTACCTAGAATTTAAGGGAAAAAGAAAAGGTTTTCTGCGTTAACATATATACAAAAAAAACCCTCTCATTTGTGGTTCAGCATTCATGGATTCAGTCATTCATTTCCATATAAAATATAACTGTATACATTTTTTTGGTACTCTCAAGCGAACACAAAGAAAACTCATCTTGGGATGGTGAAATGCCTCTGTAGTTAGAGGCAGGAGGTTTGAAAGCCAATCCGAGAACTTTATTCATTTCTCCTCGCTGCTGTTTGGCTGCTGCCTTGTGACACATCTCTACAGTCCAGAATTCTCCTATCAGAACAGAGAGCTATCTCGATTTTTTTCTCTGAGTGTACATGTTTGTCGTTGTGTCCTTCTTAAAGCCCTGTATTTTTATTACTGTAAATTAAATTAATGTATTACTGTATTTACCTGCTTATACCAAAGAAAACGACAGCACATACCAAAGAAAATGCGCGTGCATGAATTACAGTACAGTCTATACAGGGGTAACATCTGTATTTTACATCTGTATTCTAACACTGTGGGAGACAGCAGTTCAGTGTAAATTGTATAGTACGGATATGGGTTTGCCTTTTACAATTTTTTTCAGGATAATGTGTTTTTTATTTTTTGGAACGTAACCCCGGCGAATGTTGGGGGTTTACTGTGTATATATATCCACCTCAGAGTATGGCTGATTAGCCCCTCCCATTCACACTGAAGTTATTAGGATATTTCGGTCTGGATGGATTTTTGAAAGAGGCACAATATCAGAGCAAATACTATTTAAATATACCAGGAACAACTTCAAGGAAGAATAATAAGAGAAAAACTTTAATTTTATGGGCTGAGGAGAGGTTGGAAAATGGTCATTTAAAACTGAATTGTGATTGTTTTTGTATATAAAATACACAAATGTCATAAGGAAAAATAATAAGGAAAAAGTTCAATTCAGGAGAAATAATGAAATAAGTTTACAGATATTAAATATCAAAAACATCAATATCAATAAACTAAACCTGGTTCTAATATACATTTTACTTTGTCATCCACTATTCATGTCCTTTCATGAATCAGTTGCACAGTGTTGAGATTTCAGAGCACTAGGCCCAGAGGACAGCAGCATGGTTTGGATGAATGCTGTCAACCACAGGCCTAATCTGAATTCACACTCATCATCTTGGTTTGGTGCTGGAGACTTGTGCAGCATTGGCCGGGTGACAGAATGGGTGGTGGTGGCGGTGGTGGTGAGGAGGGGTGTGTTTGTATGCTGCCGGGTGCAGGCAGTGTAACGACAAGCCTGGAAGCTGTGGTCCTGTCATTAAAATACCAGGGGAGAGCTCATCTGGAGCCTTCCACAACTCCAGAAACAGTGATTGCAAAGCTCTTGCAACTCAATCAAGTTTTCCTTGACAGCATTTGTCATGTTCCAAAATGTTCATTTTTGAGCCAGCAGCAGACACACACACACACACACACATATATATAAATATATATATACACACAAATATGTGTAGAGTATTTTTAAATTTGTACAAAACCAGAAAATAAGGATGAGCACATTCACAGCATCACACCGTGCTTCTTATTCTGCAGCCATCTTTACACGATAGACGTGGCTTGTGATTTCGGTCTTTATTAAAAGGCTTGTTAGCATCTATGGCTGGGCCCTGCAGTGGTTTTGTCATGCACTGCGAATGACCTTTGGGATGCTGCAGATTAAAACACAGTCAGTGCCGGAGCAAAGAGAGCCTAATCACGTCAAAGGTTTATTATTAGGCTAGTGCTGGAACAAGCAGCGAATCCTGACTGCAGCGTTAGCATCACACAAGTCCCAGTGGATCTAGCCATGGTTTTTATGAGCTGGCTGCTTTAGTCCATCTCATAGAGGCTCCTGGTCTTATACAGATCATTTGTTTTAAAAACAAATACATACTGTCTGGTAGAGCTGGATTGAGGGGACATATGTTAAAGGAATGTGACAGCAATTTTTTGTTTTTCCTTTAATCTGCTGAAACAACTGCCCACTGAATTCTCATTAAAGTGGGTTTTGTAAGTACAGAGTAAGTACAGAAGAATGAATTTATTTATTGTAAACTGTATGAAGCTGATAAAGATTATGTTTAGAAAAGTTGTAGTGTTCCATTCCAGAAATAATTTAAGGAGATTCTTTTTAAGGTCTTTTTTTTCCTTCATTTTTGCACAATTCAGGTATATGGAAATATTCATAGTGGTCTTATGTGAATGTCAGATAACTAAATTAGCAAATATGGCTTGATACAAAAAGATTGCTATTGTTAACCTGTTTTTGGGAGTGGATTAAACCAGTGGTTCTCAAACTGAGGGGGGCGCAGGAAGCCACTTAAGCAGTAGTGGAAAAAAATGTAAATTTAATTGTCACATCCGTAGCCCCTAGGCCCCGCCAACAAAGAGAAGTGTCACCGGAGTTCTGAGCCTGAGGGGGGACTCCCCATGTGTCCGCGTGTAAGTTTGTTGTGTTTGCTGGCGGTGCCTGGCAACCCACCTGTTCCGCATCCACTCGTTAGGGATGACGTAACAGGGTTGCCAGGCACCATTTTGTGTTGTGAGTGATTTAGTCCTCATTTGTTCATTAATTCTTCTTGTCCTGTGATTTGTTGTCTGTGTCATGCCTCCATATGTCTCTCCAGTTAAAAGCCAGCTGATTCATAATTTCCAATGGGCTGTTCCCATCATCTATCTCTGTCTAAGTCCTTCTTTTATCTGGTTGTGGAAAGAGCTTGGAAGGAGCTTGTGTCCTGAGCGCTTCACGGAAGAAACATCAAAGCAGCCTCCATGGCTACCCAGACCAAAGAGCCCTACATGAACAGTTTTGAACCCACTTCAAAATTAAGTTACTCTCTTTCCTTGTTTAGAAGTAGCAGGAAGAACCAGTGGTGTGGCCGCCCTGGGGAAATTCTACACACACTGGGACTCGGGAACGAGCTCTGGAAAGAAAAAGGAAAGGAGAAAAGTTGTTTAAAGAAAAAGTTATCGGTCCGCCTCGGACCACCTCAGTGAAACAGACCTTCAAAGGAGACGTGACTTGTCCAGGCTCGCTGGGAAGGAGACAATTGGGGGATTCTTTAGTTTGAGTATTGATTCTAAGTTTATTGGACTTCCTGTGTTCTCTGAAACTGTTTCCCATTAAAAGACCTCTTGTTTCTCCAAGGCCCAATATGACAGATGACAGCGCCATACACATGGACACAGCGGGGATTCCTCTCCCGACTGAAATGGAACTTGTCCAAGTGAATCTAGTAGCAGTCCATGCTCGGTTAGATCAACTTGCAGGTGTAGTCGCGAACCCGGGCTCCAAGACGCGCCACACCACCAGAAAGGTATACAGGAGATCCTTCGGGGTGCAAGAAGTTCTTAATGGCATGCAACCTGTTTTTTGCAGAGTTTACCGAGATGACGGGACACCAAAAAACTCCTTTCTGGTTCAGTGGCTCTCAGGCATGGCCAAAGATTGGGCAGCAGCGATCTGACAATGCGGGGCCTCCGAGTTTATTATCTGATTATCTTCAGTTCAGAGCCTAGTTCACTACGGTGTTCGATTTCCCAGATCAGGTGAAAAGTAGCAGCACCCATCTCCTCCAGCTTTGCCAAGGCAGGAGCGCCGTGGCGGACTATTTCACTGATTTCTGCGTCCTTGCGGCGGACAGCAGATGGAATGAGCCTGCACTGATCGACGCATACCGAAAGGGCTTAAGCAGTGAGCTACAGACGGAACTCGCCTGCCGGGATGAGGGTCTTTCTCTGGATGAACTGATTGCCTTAACCATCCGGTTGGATCAGCATAAACGAAGGAAATGAAAGCCCTCCCCAGGACATGCAACACGTCTCCACCCCAGCCGGAGCGACGCAGTTTCCACTGCTCCTGCAATCGAGACAGCTGAGGATGGGCAAACCGAGCCCATGCAACTGGGGTCATTCAGATTGCTGCAGAAAGAGAAGGACCACAGACAGCGTGAGGGTCTCTGCCTGTACTGTGGAGCAAAAGAGCACCAACTGGCCACATGCGTGCTCTGGCCCAACCAGGTCCTGTCTCTGAAATCAGTGGTCCCTAGAAGCACCCCCACCCATTTTTGTATTCCTGCCTCTGTTCATGTCTCTAACCCATTTTCTGTGTCTGTTCTTGTAGATTCTGAATCGACTGGCAACTTTATCTCTAAGACCCTAGTCGCATCCTTAGCCATTCCAGTGGAGGACCTGCCGGCCCTGATCCCTGTAAGGGCCTTATATGGCCGTCTCATCAGCGGTCGGACAGTAACCCAAATTACTAAGCTTCTCCAAATCATGGTGGCTGAAAACCACGATGAAAAATTATCGTTTCTGGTGTTAGAACGCACGGAGCCACACATTGTAGTTGGGCTTCTGTGGCTGCGTGTGCATAATCCGCATATAGATTGGAGAACAGCGGTCCCTACCTGCGCTGATTTGTGTCTGTCTACCCCGCTTCACGCAACTTCAATAGAAAGTCCGTTAGCTGATAAGCCGGTAGACATTCCAAATCAGTAACAAGACCTTGTTGAGGTGTTTAGTGCCACTAAGGCGACCCACCTACCTCCGTGGGATTGTGCGATTGACCTCTTGCTGGGGGCTACACCACCCCGATCACATATCTATCCACTGTCTGAGGTGGAAACCAAGGCGATGGAAGACTATGTGGCTGAGGTGCTCCGGCAGGGGTACATCAGCAAATCCATATCCCCTGCGTCGGCTAGCATCTTTTTGAGATGGCGGGTTCAGGCCATGCATTGGGCTAAACGTGGTCACGGTGAAGTATCCACATCCTCTTCCACGTATCCCGTCGGCCATCGAACAGCTCCATGGGGCGCAGACCTACACCAAGCTCAACCTATGGAGCACGTTCAATCTTGTGCACATCAGAGCAGGTGATGAGTGGAAAATCGCGTTCAGCACCACTTCTGGTCATTATTCTTACTCGGTAATCCCATATGGCTTGGTAAACGCTCCGTCATTCTTCCAAGTGTTTATGAATGCTGTCTTTTGAGACAAGATCAATCAATTTGTTGTGGTCTATCTCAATGACATCCTTATTTATTCAAAAGCTGAGTCGGAACACGTAATCCTTCGTCGCCTGCTTGCGCACAGGTTATACGTGAAAGCCGAGAAATGTAAGTTTCATGTACCGGAGCTTGCATTTCTCAGCTGTTGTCCTGGTCCAAACAGGGTAAGTATGGATGAAAAGAAGGTCACTGCCATGTCTGAGTGGCCGGAGCCCCAAATGGTAAAAGAATTGCAAAGGTTCCTGGGCCTTGCCAATTTCCACCGGCTCTTTATCCGGGGGTTCAGCTCGGTGGTAGCACCGCTCACTGATCTCCTGAAGAGCAAACCTAAAAGGATTAGATTTTCAGTAGATGCGCGAGAGGCATTTAAGAAAATCAAAAGCTTGTTTACCTCCGCACCTGTACTAAAACTTCCCAATCCTGCCTTACCGTTTATCGTGGAAGTAGACATTTCTGAAGTAGGGTTAGGAGCGGTGCTATCCCAGAGACAAGGGAACCCAGAAAAACTCCATCCCTGCGCGTTCTATTCAAGGAAGCTATCTAACACATAACGTAATTATGACATCAGGAACCGGGAACTGTTTGTGGTGAAAGCAGTGTTAGAGGAGTGGCGGCATTGGTTGGAGGGAGCTAGACATCCCTTCACCATGTTCACTGACCACCGAAATCTTGAATATATCCGACAGGTGAAACGGTTGAATCCTCGACAGGCAGGTTGGGCCCTCTTTTTTTACATGATTTGACTTTACTATAACGAACAGGCCCGGGTCCAAAAACGAAAAAGCCAACGCTTTGTCGCAACGCTATCCTATGCACATAGACAATTCTGAACCTGAACCCATCATCCCTACTGCATCCCTTATTGCAGCGCCCATAATGTGGGGTCTCGATACAGAAATCGAAAGCATGTGGGCGCTCTACCCTACGCCCCCGACATGTCCTCAGGGAAAAACTTATGTACCCGAGCCACTCAGAAAACAAGTTATGGAGTGGGCTCACACAACTCCCGCTACAGGACACCCAGAGGTCCAATGTACTGCCGAGGTAAAAAGCCATAAAGGCGTGGGAAGATGTGGAACGTACTGTACGTTCCTGCTCGACCTGCGCCATTACCAAAGTTCCGCATAAACTCCCTGTCGGGAAATTAATGTTCCGCAAAGACTGTGGTCCCATGTGGCAGAGCACTTTGTCACAGGTCTGCTGGAATCGAATGGGTACATGGTGATTTTGGTGGTCGTGGACTATTATTGAAGGGGGTCCGGTTTCTTACATTTGGTTCTCTCCCTACCACCCTTCAAGTAGCCGAGGTTCTGTTCAGGAGTGTGTTTGTGAATTACGGTATCCCGGAGGACATCCTGTCTGATCGAGGCCCCCAATTTGTGTCCAGTATTTGGGCCGCTTTCTTAAAAAAATTGGGGACCTCGGTCAGCCTCACTTCAGAGTATCACCCTGAGGTTATCGGACAGGCAGAGTACTTCAGCTGGACAAAATTTTTATACAGTGAACCATTTCACATCACTATGGGTGACTTTGTTTACATCTTAATGATTTAATCATAAATGTTTCCAAAATTACAGTACAATATTCAGTCTTCTTGATGGGTAGTAACAACTTTGGCACTGTATGTCATTTAGTGTCAAAACTACATCATCAAGCTGATCTAAACAAGCTTTGAAGCTCTAAACAAAGCACAGGCACACTAAGTTGCCTCCATTTGGGTGTACGGGGGCGGGGGGGGGGGACACATTGTGTCAATTAGATGTTTTTGACAAACTGTCACTAATGATATTTAGAGTCAGGCCCTTATTTCTTTAGCCTCTACTTTCACATCATCTTCTTTCATCTTTTCTACCTCTCCATAGTTATTCTTCTACTCCTCCTCGATCTCTTTCTCCCCCACTACCCTTTTTGTTTCTATTCCTGCAGTTCTGCCTCTACACACAGCTTTCCCTGGTGTCTGTGCAAGGGCACACAGCGATCAATCCATCACCTCTCACCTGCCAGCCTTCAGTCAATCAGCTGCCTGTCAATACTCAAATCAAATCAATTTTATAGGTCACACAACAATACACAGTATGGCATGCTGTTAAATACCTTTTCTAGTGACATAGATTGAATGAAATGAATGAAAAATATAATTTACATACATGCTATTAATGTGGTATAAATCTAGTAATATGTGGTATAAAGTCCAGATATGTGTTTTTGTATCTGCAATGCAATACTGTGCAATATATAGTGGAGTTAGTTGCAGTGGAAAAGCTAACAAAATGATGAACATTTATATACAAATACATGTATATGCTGTGCGTGGCTGTGTGGATGTTGTGCAGAGAAAAACATCAGCCCATAGAGAATGGGATGATCTCACCTCAAGAAACACAATTTTAATGGCAAGCTATTTGATTGGCTATTTACACAGAATTAGCTTATTTCTATTAGGCTCAAAGTGTGTAAATTGCGTTAGAGGATGCAAATGAGCACCGTGGTGCTCCGTTTCTTCAAAGGCAGAGAGAGAACCGATAAAGCCACGCCGACCTGGAACAGATCAAGAGAGTGTTCCCTTCTCCCATTAATGAGATGTTCTGAAGTACACTGGAGGACAGTAACTTTGTTAAGTTAAACCCAACCTCATTCCAATTGACTTTTGGCACCATCTATTTGCATATTGTTTTTGCTTTACTGACCCTTAGTTTATTTACTTTACTGACAACATGCTGTGGCATAAATTCACTTGTTTGTCCATCTTTCTTTTTCTTCTTGGTAATTTGCAAAGCCTTGTTCTTATTTGTTTTTAGGGAAGTTACCAAGTACTCAGCTAAGCTTGCTCCCATTTCAGATGCATAGTCCTGTAACAACTTATATGAGTAAACGAGTAATAGTGTAGGCATATAAACAGCAGATTTGGGTTTGGTACTCCATTCTGCCAGACACATTACACTGCATCAATAAGAGCCCTTGGGCAAGACTTCCAACGCTACATTGACTTGCATCTGTATCATGCTTAAACTGTACTTCGCTCTGGGCAAGTGTATCTAGTAAATATAAATGTTAACTAGGTTATGTACCTTTAACCTAAACCTACTAACTTGTGCTGCTTCTTCTACTTTCATTAGTTGAACAGAATGTTGGAGTAATACATAAAATGATCAGTCCAGTCAGTTAACAATTGTGCAATTTCTTTGAATCAGTTGAGTGCACATTACTCAGTAAAGGATCTTAGAAGCAACTGGACACAATTGCAAGCCACTTGACATGATATGTGTAAATCAAGTCAATTGAACATTTCCTTTTTGTAATGTAATTTCTATCTCTGTATTATTTGGTTGATTATCACCAGCAGTAATTCTATTTAATCTATGCATTTACGTTTCCCTAATTGGGAAAGAAAAGTAAACTTGCTTACTTGAAACTCAAGTCCATTGAAACATTTGAAACATGTGAATTTTAAGCTACAACCAACAGACAACATACAGGTCTTAAGGCGCCACACATTAATCTTGATCATAATGCTATTTATGTGTGCGGATTTCAGCCACACTCATTACACACTGAATGCCAGACCCCCCTCCTTTCTGTCAGTGTATTTTTGTTCATAAATGTCATTCTGCATTTCAATAGGTCACAGTATTTGCATATAGGCCTGTGCGTGAGCCACAGAGACGTTTGTCATTATTTTTTTAAAATGGTGACTGTAAATATACTCAATACGCTGAAGTTACTCAAATATACAGCTGAAGTATGTGCATATGTGTACACACACACACACCCACATACACACACATGCACACACACACACACACACACACACACACACACACACACACTCACACACTATTGCCACCAGCACCTAAGTCTTGCAGTAGCAGGTTAGCGTTGCTATGGGAACCAAAAGAGATAATGGCCATATAGTTGAGCACATGCCGCAGGGTGTGTGTATTAGTATGTGTGTGTGTGTGTGTGTGTGTGTGTTGTAAGTGAAAGAGACAGAGGGGCTGTCTGTTTCAAACAGTCACAACCACACACTCATTGATGACCAGCCATATCATCCAATTATTTCTAACTTGGTTGGGAAAAAACTCGTCTCAGCTTTGATATGGATAAAGTGTTCAAGATTTAAACTTTTTAAGAAGGCCTCCACATGACATTTATATGAGGTCCTTCATCTTGTACTCATGTCTAGTGTCAGATTTACGAAGGGTCAAGTACGATGGGAAGTTATTTTTTCTTATATCCTCAAGCTAAACCTATCCCAGGTCTATGAGTCTTTTAATTAAGTCTTCTCTACAACCTGGGGCCAAACAGCCCAAGCAAGTCCTGAAACACCCCACAACTATTCATGAGTTTTGCTTTCTACCTCTCGGCACACCTGCAGCAGGATGTGAAGGGCTGTCACAGTGCTACAGGTAAAGTTACTCCGAACAAATCTGAGAAAACCCAGTGAGAACTGGTGATCATGCTCCAAACACATATATTTATTAACTGACCATTAAACCACTTAGATGCTTTATTAAGGGAAGGGCAGTGTGTTTTATTAGCTTCTTCCTGGGCCTCATGTTGCTTTCTGGGGTTTATGAACACCTGAAGAGCAACCAGACGCATTTTCACTATTAATTGTAACGTAAATGTTGGAATAAATAAAAAAATGTAAAGAATCTCTCAGAACTGGAACCTGTTTGAGAGCAAGATTAACTTTGACAGAAGAATCTCTTTATAGCCTACACATAATTACACATAATTTCATTTTGTTTACACTGACAGGCAGGAACAGTTATAAATTGACACAGTGTGCCCAGTGGCATCCTGGCACTATAGGCGAGTCTTATCGAACCGGGGATGTTGGGGTGGGAAGTGAACGACAGAATTTTTTGTCAAATATCCTGGGAACAGAAGAGACGTTCAGAATTGTTTTAAGTAAGTTGAAAGAAAGTGGGTATACTCTTATAAGTGTGGCTATTTATATCAAATTAAGAGTATTTGCACATTGTTTCAGAGACATTTAATGCTATTAAAACCTTTTATTTCTTTACAAACATTATATTGTTGCTATGGTGATGGTCAGTTGATGATTATTCTCCTAATAGTAATAAAACTGTACAATATTTTTCATGTTATTTCCAGTGCAGGCAACATCATCTCTGCCAGTCTTTGTACAGTTGGAGTTTTATTTAGATTTAGATTTTACATTTTAAACCGCATTAATTTAATTAAGAATGAAAAAATCAGAGAAATAAATAAAACACTTCATATATGCAGCTCATTTAACCTTAAAATTTTACCAGATGTTTTAAACTACTGAGCTCTGAATTGCCACATTTAAAGTAAAGAAATCTTAAATACACCTAATGCAGATCTCCTCTTACAGCCAGGTAGAGAGCATGCTTTTCCTGCAGGGTGATAGTTATGTTTTTCTTATTTGGGTTTAAATCTTTTTCATTTAAATTTGTGTGCATTATCATCTTATTATTTTGTGCAATAGTCTACTATGTGTAATATAATGTGCAATTTTCTTAGTGAGTTCTAACACATTATCATTATGCAATATCTTATTATTATGTGCAATAGTCTTACCATGTGTAATATCATGTGCAGTTTTCTTATTGAGTGCTAAATCATTTCATTATGTGCAATATCTAGTTATTATTATGTACAACAGTATTACCATGTGGAATTTTGCTACTTATGTCAATATTATTCATATACTATTGATCTCTAGTTTGTGCAACACTACACTCCTAACCACCATTTGTGTTATTAGTAATTCTCTTGTCTGTAAATTAGTCATTTATAGTATTTATACCCAGCATTGTTTTTCTTGGATCTGTTAGACTTTATATTTCATATTGGTCTTGTCTCTGTGTCTGTGTGTGTCTGTGGAGGTGAAACATAAGCAGTTACCTCTGGGATCAATAAAGTTTTCTGATTCTGATAATTTCATAACAAAACTAAGCCATGATGCATAAGACATTTTAACTGAGGCTTCCTCTGGATCTCTTTAGCTGCTGTTTTATTCATGGTGTAGTAGGACGCTTATCTCTGAGCTTACTATTCTGGACTGTAGCTGCAGTCAGACTTCAGACTTCTGACAAATGAAAAGTGTTGCAGCCTGCCTAGATTAGATTACAGCGGACTAATTTTATTGTCGGCTGTGGTGGAAATTTGTCTTTGGTTTCTGTGTGTGACGCAACACACATAATTAGAAACAAATTGAACATACAGTTGTGCTCAAATAGGAGAGTTAATAAGAAAATAAGAATCAATAAGCCAAAAAAGGGCAGTCCCTTACCTGAACTTGTTTACACTGGCATAGACACAAAGAGAAATTAGGAGGGGACTAAACGCTGAGCTCTGATCAGATGAAATGATGAACTGAAAGCTATAAAGCAACAAAACACATTTAAAGAGCTTCCGGCAGGGCTCCTATGAGAACATGGCCACAGATAGATGAAGCTATTCAGAGTTAAAGATACAGTTTGTGTGTATGAAGACGGAGTCCTTCTCGGCCTTCAGAGGAGCCTCAATGATTTCTAGGAACAATGAAAATAATGATTTTAGTTCATTTGTATTGAACAATGTCGGTATGTGAAATTGGCACATATTATAGGACTACTCTTATTTCATTCAAGTTTTGCTTGGTAAATACTCCAAAGATGTGTTTGGAGTGTTAAATACTCCAAAGATAATAGAAAATTATCCCAGTCATCTAAGCCAACTGGTCCACTGGTTAACCCTTCAAGTGCTGGACTGATGACCTAACGTATCAGATTAACCACAAACATAAAAAAGAAAGTAACAGAGGTCTCAACACATTATTTCCATCTGGTGGGACCGATGAAGTACAGAGTCTAGACTCTAGAGTACAGAGTTTAGACTCTAGGATACAGAGTTTAGACTCTAGGGTACAGAGTTTAGACTCTAGGGTACAGAGTTTAGACTCTAGGGTATGGGGTCTAGAGTAGAGTCTAGATTCTAGAGTACAGAGTCTAGAGTACAAAGTCTACACTCTTGAGCACAGAGACTAGACTCTAGATTACAGGGTTAACACTCGAGAGTATAGAGTCAAGGGTACAGATTCTAGACTACAGAGTCTATGCTCCAGAGTACAGAGTCTCTAGAGTATAGAGTCTAGACATGGGCACCGGAACCATTACAGCAGTGGAGGATGTATCAGGTTAATCAGGTAAATACAGATAAATCTGATCTGAACTTGATGTTGCTACAGTTTTAGAGCTCTATCCATTACGCAAAGTGCTCTAGATTTTTTGGCAGAAGGAATCAATATCAGAGCACATATGATACAAAATTCTTTGCTTTAGTTATTTCTTCATTTTGTAGAATTGCAATATAAAGGCAACAAAACACTGGAGGATGTGGGTTCTCACCAATATCATCATGACTGTGATCTTCAGGAAAACTTATTAAGGCAAAACCACCACACCAGATCAGTTCTAACTGTATGACCTTTCACAAGCATGCAAAATAAATATCATTTGAAATTAATAGCACACTCTAAATATAGGTGTTTTAACAAGAACTGAGCTGTGTGCTGTATTTGCTCATTAAGCTGAATTGGTTCTTCGCCAGCATTCTGTAAAGTCTCCGAATGTCACAAGAGTGAATTTGTTTTTTCAAAGCAAATCTTGTGACCGTGGAAACTTTCTACAGAATGCTGGCAAAAACCCAATTTAGTTTAATAAGAAAATATGGTGCACAACTGTAACCCTGCTGCTACTGCTGACATGTACAAGATGCCTCTGTGATCTGATCCCTCCCGTCTGCTGAATAATGAATAAGGAATAACTTTTTTAATTAATTAAAAATGTATTTGTTATTAATGCACTGACTCACTCTCACTCAGTGAAGGTACTTTAAGGTACTTTCCATTAGGTATGTGTGTGTGTGTGTGTGTGTGTGTGTGTGTGGGTGTGTGTGTGTGTGTGTGTGTGTGTGTGTGTGTGTGTGTGTGT
>JBBJLS010091759.1:0-22029 GCA_037577275.1 Bryconaethiops microstoma | reverse complement strand
AGTTTAGTTGGGGTTTTTGGTTTTGTGTCTTTTATTTTGATATCCTGAGTACACCGGGTTTGAGTTTAGTCTGAGTTTTGAGTTTTAGCTGACGGTGTACTCAGAAGTGTTTGTGTGGGATGATGGGTGGTTGGGGGTTACGTCTGTGTATTTAAGAGGTTTTATGTTGGGTGTTCAGGTGTGGGTCAAACGTTGTGTTTATGTTGTTCCCGCGCAGCTCCTTTTGATTTAAACCAGTCCTATGTCTGACCCTCGTGTCAGTTTTTGTTGTTTGACTTACAGAAAAGAATGCAAAGAGAATGCAGCATGTGGACTTTGAGTGGTGTGTATGTGCCTGCCATTCGTGCATGGAGAAGGGAGTGACCCATGACAATGTCCCCTTTAAATGTCAAACAGAAATATCATACACATCATTTCTGGTGCATTTGGTCTGTTTGAAACCTTTAAAAAAGCAACAACAAAAAAACCAAAATGCTGTCTCATGTCTTTTAGGTATCATGATGTTAGATTTTTGCGATATCACCGCCTGGTAATTTGTGTGCTTACTTGAGATGAGAATGTCTTGAGGGGAATGAGATGATAATGAAGTCAAACTTCTCTTGCCGACTGGCCTCCACGGCTGACTTCAAGGGCTGAATGGATTTCTCTTGGCAGGCATTCTTGCACAGTGCCTGGTGATTTTGATCCCCAGTGCCAAGGAACAGATGTCTGCTCCCCTCAGCTGGCCGATGGATATACGAGAGCTTAAGCAGCGAGGAGTTAGAGTATGGACAGAGCCACTTTGTGCTAATAGAGCACTATGCCATTAAGCACTGACAGACTAAGTTGTTGGCTGCTTTAAGCCAATAGGCTGCAATAGCTGCTCATTAATGGCAAGCGGTACGTACCGTGCACACAAAGCTTCTAATTGCTCTAATAGCTTCTCGAAACCACTGGGTGCCTTTCTTTGGAAGTTTCCGCGCCTCGGGTTAGTTGCAGTTTGGTATTCAGGCTAAATTGACAGAATTCTGTCCCAAATTGAATGCACAGTCTTGGATTTCACCTCTAGTACAAACTATTCTCATTCGGGGAACCATATGGTGACGAGGACGCAAATGAGACACAGACTACAAATGTTTCGAAGGTCGTATTACACACACAGCAGATGCAGAGAGAACGCAAACGCAGAGGTCAAGCATGGAGAGGACAGCTCGTGTTGTTTACATGGATAGTCTGCTCCCTCTAAAAGGGAAGCGTTTAAACATGTTTGGTGGCTCCGTTCAAAAGGCTTTCTGGAAGAGGGGTTGTCCCCGGTGTCCCAGACTTCCAGGACATTTTTATTCTGGTTCATTTCTGCATATTAGGTCATGCAGGAGGGCCCTCTTCCCCGCCGAAGCTGTGGAAACCATGATGAATCGCTATGGTGACCTATTTTATGGCAGGCCTGATCTCCAGCCATTGATTTGTGGCCAGATGGGAAATCAGAGGATTTGTGTCTACATCTTTTTGCCTTGAAATTTCTGGCACAGTGGAGATTGGGTTTTTACGCCTGAGAGCTTGTCTGCTTGTATTAGAGAGCATTTCTGATACTCAGAAAGCACAGATCTGTTCCCAGGACTGTCATTTATATAGTCAACAGTGGACTGTGTTGTAATCTCTGTTTACATCGAAGAGTTTTTTTCTTGCTGTTATTTTCAATCTCGCCGAAGGTTCAATCTCAGAGGCGTTCATGTGCGGCTAGATGACCTTATACAAACCATTACTAAGAAGTAAGAACATTTACTGGCTCAGCATTATTTGTCTTTTGTGGTTTTGACCTACCGCAGACGCTGTACGAAAGAAGCTGTCGGGCAGATGTGAGGTTCTTACATATACACTTCTGTGTAAAAGTCTGTGGACAGCTAAGAAAGTTGTTTAAAACTATTTCTCTGGGCAGTAAGTGTGTTTTCGGATGGAAAACTGTATGGCATTAGAAAAGATACAAATAAACACAAATGCAGTAAAAAACATAACACAAATTTTGTGTTTCCAGATGTCAGCCGGTTGGACGAGGTTTGATTCCTCTTCTCCGTTAAGCAGCTCCAGTGATTGCGGTCCAATTTTAGCCTGTTCCTCTTGGCAAACCATCCTCAATTGCCTAAGGCCCCAAGTGTCTCCGTTCATCGCGTGTAAAGTGGATGTATGCACTAAAACGATATTAAATAAAGGCTCTGTGTCTGATAACTTATTTCCCCTGTATATAGTATTTATATGTACTATAAGTATGATTTATGGCCCAAGACTTCTGTCGCACAGCGCTGTATTCTGTAGTTACGTAATCTCTCCCAAAGCTGCCCACAGGTCTGGCTTTTTCCTGGCTCAGGTGTTGCAGACGTGTGTGTCTTTGCCCGACTGCTGTGTCATTGGCACTTGAGCCGCTGCACTCTTGGCCTCTTCAGAGGAGCGAAAGTTGCTTATTCTTTGTCAGCAGAATCGCAGTACATTGCGACTGGGCCCTGGTGATTGTGGACGCTTGCTGCATGCTTACACAAGTTGAGTCCACTGTCCCCAGGCCGAGGTTACTGAACACTCTCTGTGGTGCAGCTGCCTCCTCTCTGGGGCTCGGGAGCCAACTTCAGGGACAAGGATGGAACAAGAGTCAGGCATGTTTGATCCAATATGATTAATATAATTCAGTTCGCAAAAACAAACTGCTGCAAAACCATGTTCATTGTATTGTGTGACTTAATTAACCCCTTAACTTGGGCCCTGGGTTTACTTCTATATGATCATAACGATTAGAGCTGCACGATACTGATATTGTTTTTATACTGATGCATATTTTTATTGCAGTGCTTTTCTGTGTAATAAAAGCCCCAAGATCATTGACTTTCTGTAATTAAAAAGGCTTGAAGTGTGTAAACATTGGTAAAGTTTCAAAATTCACTCGCCCTCTCCTTCATTCGGCCCACAAATGAAAAGTAAACTGCAAAAACAGCATGCTTTCAAATCAAAGTTTTTGTGATGTCACAAAACCAACACATTTACATATAACTCCTCATTCAACCTACAGCAGTTTACTCATATGGAATGTTCCATTACTGTTGCAGTACAGGGTACCCAATCAGAAATAAGATCATTTACATATATCAGCCTTGAAGGCACAGTACTAAAGACAACCTGTTATATTCAGGATAAACAGAGGCTGGAAGATGGTCATGGAATGAATTATAATGAATTATACATTTCATTTTGGTTCACAAATACAAACACAAATGTTGTATGAAATAGAAGGAAATGGACGAAAAAATGAAATAGAAGGAAAATGTAGAATATGGGCTTGTTAAAAGCACTTCAGACAGTCAGAATCTTTAATGGTTTCTGATTGACCAGAAATAATTTGACTTGTTGGATTACATGAAGACCTCAATCACGCTGTGAAAGAAACATTATGATTAGTCAGAGCCTTCTGCAGTATCAGTGTTGCAGATATCAATTAACAGTTAACAGCTGATATACTGTGCTGCCCTAATAATTCTAATTTACAGTAGTTACAAAATAGTATTTAAAAGTTATATATTGATTTGTCGCAATACTGTTGTCTTGATGAGGAAAAACGTAAGTGCCTCCACCCAAAGTGCTGTCGTACTGCTGCCTTTTGAAGCGGCTCAGTTTGTATTTAGGCTTCACAAAGAGGAGGAACTCATTTATTAACTTTTTTGTCAGCTTTGTAATTTTGGTCTCTTGGAATGTTTGGCAAATTCTACTGAATCAAAGCCTAAGCTGAGCTCAACCACAGAAAAGTCAGTCAGCACAGAATGAACACATAAGGGTTAAGTGTGTGTGTGTGTGTGTGTGTGTGTGTGTGTGTGTGTGTGTGTGTGTGTGTGTGTGTTACCTTATTTACACCTCATTCTCACATGTCATTTGGGCAGAGTGCCTCCCTGGATGGTCTGAGGCTCTAGCCTGGTCCCGGAGACCCCCTGTCCTGCACTTTTCAGAGTTTCCCTGCTTGAACACGTTTACTTCAACACAAGAAAGGATTATTAATTAGTTGATTAATGAGAGCAGGTGTGCTGGAAGGAGGAAAAACCATTAAATGTGAAGAGGGCTCCAGGACCAGGGTCTCGAGTCTATGCTCTAGTCACTCTCCTAGCAAGCCCGGTTTCAATGCCTC
This sequence comes from Bryconaethiops microstoma, assembly GCA_037577275.1. Classification (NCBI taxonomy): domain Eukaryota; kingdom Metazoa; phylum Chordata; class Actinopteri; order Characiformes; family Alestidae; genus Bryconaethiops; species Bryconaethiops microstoma. Next base: position 17,894 of record JBBJLS010091759.1, on the reverse strand, counting down.
TTCTCCTAACTCTTGATTCTGGCCTTGAAGGGCCTCTGAGTCTACGAATTCCATTACTGGTAATGAGGTTCAATTGTTATTTGTTTAATAAACTTTAGTGTAATAGTGTGACTGTAGCACACTTTGAAGCAAGAATCTAAGGGTTACAGTAATGTTTTCTTTCCATGTAGCACATGAACATTTTGACCTTTGTGAAGGTTTTTCATTTAGTCAGAGTCTCCACAGACTTAGCAAAAGACTTAGTCTTGCCATGACTTGCAAACATCCTGGAATAGATAGGACATCTCTCACTCTGTACTGGCATGGAGAGGGACGTTATAATTTTGCAGACTTTGGGGAGTTCTGTGGACTGTGAATTAGGCTTTATGTGCCCAATATTGCACTTATAAATGTTACGCGATGGCCTTGTCCGGACAAAAAGGTGTAGAAGGAGGCACAGACGCAGACTGCCATAATGAAGATTTATTTGCAGCACAGAACAGAAACAAACCAAAACAGAAAACAGGCACGGGGGCCTAAACATGAGAAACAGAAGATGCAGGTGAGGACAATGACTGGGTTAAGGTGAGGATATGCTCCCATGTCAAGAACTAAGGACAGACCAACTTAAATACTACGAAAGACAGCACAGAGGACCAATCAACAGACAGACATAATCAATGTTCATTCTAGCCGGCTGATACCCTTTGCCGACAGACGCTGGCTAGAGAGGGGCCGCGACCAGAGGGCTGAGGAGTCCAGTTCACTGTGCTACAGCGACCTCTAGCGGTCGCAGACAGGGATTGTGACAGTACCCCCGCCCCCCCGCCCCCCCCCCAAAAGCACCACTCCGGTGTTGGAACCAGGGGAGGAGAGCTGTGTGCTGGGGCTTTGGGTGGAGAGCTGCGCGCTGGGGCTACGGGAAGAGATCTGCACACTTGAGTCACTTTGAGAGGGTTGCGCACTTGAGTCACTGGGAGAGGGTTGCGCACTTGATTCACTGGGATAGAGCTGCACATTTGAGTCACTGGGAAAGAGCTGCACATTTGAGTCACTGGGAGAGAGCTGTGCGCTTCATCCATTGGGAGAGAGCTGTGCGCGTGATCCACTGGGAGAGAGCTGCATGCTTGAACCACAGGAAGAGAGCTGCATGCTTGAATCACTGGGAGAGAGCTGTGTACTTGAGCCACTGGGAAATAGCTGCACGCTGGAGCCGGGGTGGTTACCAGCGTCGGAGGCTGGAGTCGTCTTGGATCTGGAACAGGAGCTGCTCGAACCCTCTCCGGAGTCGGAGCTGCTTGTTCCTGGGGCGTGGCGGTTTAGCTCAACAGCGCTGTGGCGGCGTGGTTCTGTGGCTCTACGGCTTGGGTCTGTAGCTCTGTGGCTTGACTGTGAGGTTCTGTGGCGGCTTGGTTCTGCGGCCTTGCGGCAGGGTGACTCTGCGGTTTGGTGGCTTGGCTGACCGGAGGAGGCGGCTGGGCTAATCTGCGGTGGACTGAGCTGAGGTGAGGTTGATCTGGATTGAGTTAAATGGGGTTGAATGGAGTTGGACTGAGCTAAGTGGGATTGGGCTGAATTGGATTGAGTTAAGTGGGATCGAGCTGGTCTGAGTGGAGCTGGACTGAGTGGAGCTGGACTGAGTGAAGCTGGACTGAATAGGGCGGCTGAGAAGGCTGCTGGGCTGACTGGAGCTGAACTGAGTGGGTTGTGCTGAGTCGAGCTGCGCTAAGTTGAACTGGGCTGATTTGGGCTGAGCTGAGTTGAACTGGGCTGGGTTGAACTGGACTGAGTTGGACCGAGTTTTGCTATCGCTGCAGCCGCCATGGGAGCCGCTATCTTGGACCCGCCACGTCTCGCTAGCTGAGGAGATACTGCAGGAGCTGAATGGTATGCGGGTGTCGTCGGAGGATCCAAGTCGTGGGTGACAGCCCTATAAGAAATAGGTTAGTCTGCAAGGTTAGTCTGCAACCGGTTAGTCTGGATCCAGTATGGACTCCCCTCTGTCTCCGTGGTTTTCTACCCTTCTTGGACATGGGAAGGTCCGCAAATAAACTCTGCGGACCTAAGACCACCGGTGGGTCCTCCGGCCGCTCGCTCCAGCAATGTGTGAGCTCGTCCTCTTCAGAACTCATGTACTCCGGAAGCTCCGGAGGATTGTGCCAATACCCTCTTCTTGCTTTCCGCCTCCATGGTCTTCCAGCCGTGTTGGAGACGGGAAGGCTTGTGAGGAAACCCCACAGATCAAAGATCTCCGGCTGATCCTCCAGTCGACCACTCCAGCCGTAAGTGAGATCGTCCTTGTCGGAGCTACCGTAGTCCAGGAACTCCGGAGGGTTGCACTGACTCCCACTGATCAGCTCCTCTCTCCACCGAGTCCCGTGCTGGACATGCGTTGAGTTTACGGGGCTCGTGTGGAAGTCTGCTGTGCCTTGGGGATGGGAGCATTCTGTCAGGCGACGGCCTTGTCCGGTCAAAAAGGAGTAGAAGGCGCAGACTGCCGTAATGAAGGAGATTTATTTACAACACAGAACAGAAACAAACCAAAACAGAAAACAGGCACGGGGACCTAAACACGAGAAACAGAATATGCAGGTGAGGACAAAGATTCATTCTAGCTGGCTGAAACCCTTTACCCACAGACGCTGGCTAGAGCGAGGCCACGACCAGAGGGCTGAGGAGTCCAGTTCATCGTCCTACAGCGACCTCTAGCAGTTGCAGACAGGGATTGTGACAATAAAACATTTATTTTAATTTAGGGCTGCATGGTATGGAAACAATACCACTATTCTGATTATGTTATTACATGCGGTTGTTTTATGACTCTGACTGAGGCATGAAATTGTATTTCTGATATAATGCATATCAAGAAATGTATAATATTTAGACATTTGGGGGAATTCTTCAAAATATTCACCTTTGCATAATTTATTGATACCGTCTGGATAACATGTTTATATTTGTTCTTTTAGTGAATGCCATCTTTTGCAGAAATCCTGTGTCTGGGTGAATGCATGTGTCGCCTGAAGGTCATCATCAGTGTGCTTGCAGGAGAATACTAATCGCCAGTTTTTGTAGGTCGGCCGCGTTTGCTTGCATCGTGCTGGGTGATGAAAATGAAAACACAAAGTGCAATTTCTCTCTTTGTTATTGTAGGTTTTTTATTTACAAACAAATATTTTCCAAACCAAATTATATGAAATTTAGACAGTGTATATGATGTGTTGATCAGGTTCTAGTCTTTAGGACAGTTTGCCCGGTCAAGCCAAGTTTCTAAAAAAAAAAAAGAAAAAAAAGCCAGTGCGGAGGGAAACACGGCTTATGTAATTTATGGTTTCTCAGGAAAAGGCTGAGGACTGGATCGAGCACTCTTCTGGGGTAGATTTCCTGTGGAATTCTGACTGCTGCAGCTCGTCCTGTCTCCACCCTGCTCTGAAGTTGGCCTCTTCAGGACACCAGACATTCATACAGGGGTCATACGGGGGGATTCACTGCTTGCTCTCACTATAAGGAAGAATCTACTCCAGATGTTTTGTTACGGACATGGTTCTGGGAATTTTTTGCTGCTTCAGTGCTAGTTCTGTATTCAGAATGACTTAAATTATTTATGTTAACTGTCAGGATGACACTGCAAAAAGATGAAAGCTTTCATTATTGTTTTTGCAGTTTGAGGATCAGTTTTAAGGGTGAATGGAGGGTGCTGCTAAGCTGTGGTTCATATCTTTCACATAATGACAGCAGACAGTACACAGTGGCACAAAACAACTGACAACCCAGCATATTGACCAGACTTGCATTTCCCCCAGCTGTACAGTGAAGTTGTCGTCGAGAGGATGTGTGATGACCTGTGTTATTGTAATTGCTATGCATGAAATGGCCCTGTAATTGCGCTCTGAGAGGGTGGGTGTGGGAAGACCTCTTACTTTGGCAGCAGTGTTGATTATTTGTGAGTTTGACACAGTTTATGACGGAGAGCATGTGGAAGAAACAGGTGGAGCGGGACGAGTTGGACAGCACTCTGATATAGCAGGAGAAGATGGCGGGGAGACATAAAGTCCTTTGGAGGAGTGATTTTGAGGGTTGCTGTTGTACGCTGGCTGAATTACAAAGGACCTTTCTGTATAAAGTCATATTAGTCACAATAGATAAGGAGAACCCATAAAAACAAACGATATAACTACATTATGTTCAGTTTACAAAGTGATTCAGTACTGAAGAACATCACAAACTGTCTTTAAGGATTTAAACACAAAAATAATTGTTAAGAACACCTGCATTTATTAATTTATTCTGTACTGTTAGTCAGCACAGGTTCACACTGACATCTTACATCTCGAGTACTTCTCTGAAACAGTTTGATGAACGGGCAACCTGATGTTTTCCTGCCTTTGAGCATTTTTCTCCTTAATGATGCATATTGGAACATATGTGTTCACAATGTAAACAATAGCATGATAGAAATTAGCAGCTACCGATAGCAGCTACTAATATTGGCACCAAAACACCACAGGAAGGTTAGCAAACTTTAATGTTACTTTCTAAACATAAGATATACTTACAAGTCTAAAGTAATCTTAGATTATCATTTTAAGCATAAGTTACTTACCCGGCCAAATACTGACAAACCATACTAATATATTCTGAGGGGGCTTCAGGTTTGAGCACCAGAGGTTTAGTGAACTCCATTTCACAAACACAGTCGTTTTCAAAGACTCCTTCATGAAATGTGCAGCACATATCCTTTCTGTTTTAAGTCACATTCTTTTTGTTGTAATAGAAAAATGTAGCCATCTGTGTTGGACATGAAAAAAAGTTTGTTTTTAGTGCCTGGCACTCCAGCACAATGTGTCTGCGTGGCACACTGCTGGCTTTTTTCAAACAACACACAGACAATCCAATTAAGGCGATAAGAGTGCGGATTCAGCGACTTTGAACCGTGTCCCGTAGGACAATCTGAAATCACAGCACGTGATTAAATCCCACATCACCCTGTGATTCTTTCGGGAGATTTGCAGGGAAAGAAACATTATTCTTTTTTTTTACAATCAAAGGAGAATACAGTAAAATAGATCATGTTTTTTATGACCTTTTTAGTCGTTTTAATGGTGTTTCTTTGTAAACCCACTTTTCTGTGGGTGAATATACGTGAACCTCTGTAATGATAAGTTTGGTCTAAGGAATAATAAGGTCAGGAGGATCAGTCAATTAATTGACAGTGCCCTATTGATTGACCTTGCTGTATTTATAAAACGCCAACCTGAGCTTTCACTCTCACCATGTCTCGGTCCAGAGAGATTTCTGAGGATTTGAGAAATGCAGTTGTCGATGCTCATCAGGCTCATAAAACTGTTTCTCAAGAGTTTGAACTTCACCAATCCACTGCCAGGCAGATAGCATGCAAATAGAGAAGATTCAGCAGGGCTGCCCAGGAGTCGTTAGCAAACAAATAGCTCCAAGTGCGAGACATGGAGTTTTCACAATGAACCCCAGAGTGTCATTAAAAGATCTGCAGGCTGTAACATGAATGGTGAATTCTGACTATAATGTTTTTTCCCCTTCAATTCAGAGAGTTTAAAAGCATGAACTCGATAATTTCAAACGCATATGCTTCTGCTTCAGGAACCTGGCCGGTCTTTTATATTCATTCAGGTTTGCGAAGCCCAGAGCGCAGTGTTTCCTCAGCATCCCGAGGGGAATCCCCACCTGACTCTTTAGTGTGTGTTTGTGTATGTGAAGTTGTGTGTGTCTGTGTTTTATTAATTAGGCCTGGGCAGAGCGTGGCCAGGGCCATAAAATCTTAAGGACTGAAGGAATACCGAACATTCTGGGTGAAGTATCAGAACATCCGCTGCCATAGCGACTCAGTAAACAGACCATAATGTACACAATGACCTGTTCTTTTTGTTTCCAGAGCTGTGGATTCCTTCTGCCTCTGTCGGAGTCCTGTTTTCCAGGCCTGCAAGTGTTTTGGCTCCCCGTTCAGCAGTGTTGATACTGACAAGGGCGTTAAGTTCATTTGCTGTGATCTCAGTTGTGTCGATTTTGCAGACAGTGTCAGAAAAGCATTGCCGGTTCCCTCTTGGCAGATTTGGCCCGTGAAGGGCGGCGGATGGGCCTGCCTCTGCAGCTATGACTCACAACAGCCGCTAAACTCCGGCCTCAGCACTTTCCTCATAATTATACACTCCACTTTCCACACCCGACCGCTAAAGTGTGCCATTTTTACCAAAGGAAAGATGGAGAGAAAGAAAGTAAAAAGGCAGAGAATGGGGAGAAAGCAGGAGAGAAGCTTGTGATCCTGTACGGGTTTCGTGTTTCATCTGGCCGCAGGTCATTGCGGCTCTCTACTGACCTAAATGCGTTCATGGCTGTGAGTGTTCAGGTCTTAGCAAAGGTTTTCTAGTAAAAGCCTCTTTTTGGCAGGCCAGAGAGAGTTCAGAGAGTTTTCTCCTCCAGTCAGCTGGGATGATGGAAGGGGGTGCTGAAAGTAGGATGAGTACTGAGAGATCAACACGGCCTTCGCTGAAGCCTCTCAGCAGAGGTCAGTGCAGGAGATAAAGTCCCGTCACAACTGTTAGGAATAAGAATCTTAAGCTATTGGCCACTTAAGCTATCAGAAACATTCATCTTGTAGCTGCACCTTGCTGGTGTAGAGTTAGAGACTGTAGCTAATCTGTTGATGCACAATCTGTTGATTTGTCAATTTGCTTCTATTCCCACATGAAAGGGCCCATATTCTACAATTTATTGTATTTCTTTTTACCAGGAGGGTCCTTTCTGCCCCCCACACACACTGCTTCCTGGGCATCCCTCTTTGGTGGCAGCCCCCTGTTTCACTTGGTGAATGGGTTAAACGCAGAGAAGGAATTTCACATCGTGTTTACACGTGACTATGAGGGGCCACTTTACTTTACTTACTAACTTAACACTGCTGCCCATTATTAAACAGCTTCTAGTTCTAATTTTCTGAGGTGCCTAAGACTATTGCACAGAACTGTAAATGGGTAAAGCTAAACTATGTAATAGTGGTCCTGTGGACAAAAACGGACTGGTGATGAAAGAGGTGGAATTTGATATATTGTGGACTACGGTGTTATTTTGCTCCTATTGCATGGACCTGTAAGGTTGAGAGAGCTCATAAACTGGTCAGTGAGTAAAAGTACATAATAGGTGTTTCTAATAAAATGAATGGTGAGTGTATGTTGTATGTGAGTGAAAATATATACGGATTATTTTCTTGTTTGAATGGACAATATGAGGATTTTTCCTGTGCAAAGCAGAAAGGTCTTGGAGCAGCAATAGTGGATTGAAAAGTCTTCAGTGATAAGGCAGCAGCTTGTTGGGTGTTATTAATAAAAGCCAGTGAGTGTGACGGCTAGATCTGTCAGGACAGCTTGTGGCTTCAGCTTGCTAATAATCTGTGCAGCTTGTGAGTAAAATTGTCATGGGAGCCTGTGCTTAGAGTCGGTGTTTCTGCGCCGCCTTCTTGACTGCTGAGGAGTAAACAGTGGGCGGATGCTTCAGCAGGTTCTGGCTCCTCATAGACACGTACACACAAGTGTACATTCTCCTTTTTTAATCTCTCTCAGACTGAAATGTTGCTGGTATAAAGACTGAGCCATCCTCAGTCATACAGAAATAGGGTAATATCAGTGTAAGGATGTGCATTCTGGCTAGTTTTGCTTTGGAGTGCTCTGTAGGAGTTAATGAATTGAAAACCTGATTCGTCTGATAATAACATACAATAATGGACATGCTGGTGTGCTGGTGGTGAGCAAAGATTTAGCAGCACACAAGTTTGAAAATGTATTCATTATTCAGAAATAGAGAAATATTTTGGTCACTGTCCTTCAGTAACTCACTAGATGAGCTGTGGCCAATGCTAGATGGTGATAACTAGAGGTGACAGTGTTGTCTTTTTTGTGCACAGATACATATCAATTATTTTTTGTTTTAGACCTGCTAGAGTAGCTCCAACACTAGTTTTCATGTCCTTGGCAATGAAAATTTCACTGTAGCAATGTGTAATATAATATACTTATTTAATCTTATGATAAAATGAAATTTTACAGCAGTTTTGACCGCGTGGTACTGAAATGCTGATGTGTATACATTCCTTGTTACATCTTTGACATTAAATTGGTTAATGGTTAAGTCAAGTCAAGTCAGTTTTATTTATGAAGTACATTTAAAGCAGCACAAGTTGCACAAAAGTGCCCCCAACATTATTCAAGTAAAAAAGGTCTTTAAACAGGATTTAAAAATTGCAGCATTGTCAGAAGCCCTAATGTTGAGTCAGAGGTTATTCCAAAGGTTTGAGCAGCAACAAAAAAGACTTGATCACCTTTGCACTTTAATCTGGATGGAAGGATGGACAAAAGCAACTGTTTAAAAACACTTAAATAGCTGAGGGTGAAAATGCCTGACAAAATGCCTGACATGTAAAGATTAATTATGACTGTTTGGGGACAATGGTACAAGTAGACACATAAAAAAAATTGGATGTGGTATGTTAAAAGATTTTAAGCTGTTATTTCTTCCTTTTGGATTACGTAAAAACTCATCAGGAGACTGTAAATTTCTGGGTGGGGGTTGGGTGGGCCTCCTTCTCTCCATGTCACTCAAAGCCAGCCGGTGCAGGGGGCTGTTACCTGACATAAGTGACAGTTAATGTTCTGTTCAGTACTGTTGAAAGATGTTTTGCCGCTTCATGTGACTTACTAGCTTCTGCCCCCAGCACTGTTTGTGGCATCATGTGATGGAGGGAGTTCTGCTAACACATTGGAATTGGATATGAATAGAGGAGAAATCTGGGCAGAAAAAAAGACACTCCTCTGGAACTGTGGTCAGCATTCTTACAAAGTAACAACCTTTGTGTTTGGTTATAGGTCTCATTTGCATATCACAGTCTTCTGTGAAGTCAGTATCACCAGGGACAAGTATGTGGCCAAGCTGATTGTGCGCATTTCTGCTTCTGTCAGCCCTCATGAATGCCTGCGATTCATCAGAACATTCATAAGCATTTGAGCTTGGCTGGTGGCGTCTCTCTAGATGGAAATGGTCTTGTTTGATTGATTGTTTTTCAGACGCGCTGTTACATGAAAGGTCTGTAGGACCGTAATAACAATTTGGGAGATAAATCTTTAAAATTACAGCTCATGATCTGCAGATTCAGAGCAATTGTCAGATTTCAGGTTTCTCTGTAGTGTGGAGCCAAAACAACATTTAGCATTCAGCTTACTGGACTTTACCGTAAATTGACTGGCATAATAAACCAAGTGGGGTCGGATGACATGTAATTCAGCTCTAAAGTACCTGGCTGCACTTAGGCTATTTTGCAGTCTGCGCTCTGAGTGCAGGTTTCACTGCAACAAAAACCTGCTTAAGTCGAGATTGTGGCAGCTTGCAAGACACTTTAGGAACACATATCTGAAAGTGCGGACAGTGAAAATGTCAGCCATGTGGAACTGTTTCCTGGGTTTCGGTATTAAGACATTAGGCCCTTTTTTAGATGGTGTATTTTTGCATTTCAGTTTTGGTTTTCAGACCAAGTTTGTTCTGAAGTTTGGTTTCAGTTTTGACCAGGAATTTTAATTTCCATGCATGACTACTTTTTGAAAGTAGTGTGTGTGTGTGTGTGTGTGTGTGTGTGTGTGTGTGTGTTTAATGAGCAGATCAAATCCAGAAGCTGCGTAAGCTGGGATCATGAATGCTCTGATTAGCTGGATGGTGAGGATAAGCTGGTCTCCTGATGAGTGCACCTGCTAGGTGTCTTGTCATCTCCTCTGTGACCTCTCATCTCTCTTCTATTCATCCCGTTTCCCCTCACGCCTTGTAGCTGTAAAAATAATTGAAAGTAACTGCAGTCAAAGACAGGCCTACCGATAAGTAAAAAGAACCTTTAAAGCCTAATGTATATTTTATTGAAAAATAACTTTGTCTTAACCCTATTTTAAACCTATTTGTATCTGGTTAACCTCCAGATAGGGATGGAATCACCGATGACCTTTATACCATCTCAATGTCTAGGTGCCAGTGTTGCAATATATGTGTTGCAATTCTGTAAGTGTAAATCTCCTGATTCTATGTGATTTAAAACTTTTTTTTTTTTTTCAATTTTACAGCCTTGAACCACGTAAAAAAGCTGTCATACTGCTAAAGCTGCACCACTGGATTGAACATGAGTAGCATGTGTAACACCTAGCATTGTCCAAATAACGAATTTCCCCCTCAGAAACCAAAGGCGGCATTCAAACAATGCAAAACAGCTTCAGACACAGCAGTCTAAATTTAAACTTCAAATTAGGAGGCTAAATTTTCTGCTGTGGGATTATAAAGGAACTGCCATGTTCCTCACTCTCAGATTCAAACATAAATAAGTTAATAAAAACATAAATAAGTTAATAAAAATAAATGAATAAAAAATCGGATTTTGGAGTCAGTGTGGCACAAAGCAATTGTGATGTATGACTCCCATCTCCAAATAATGAAAATATTATTACTCACACTCAAGCACACCACTCACTCGAGCATACCACTAGCACAGTTTCCTTTTAATTGTGCGATGTGCTATGTGTTGCCACAGTTGTATTTTTGAAACTGGAATTGCAGTGTGTTAAAGTATGCGTGTCAGATTAGACCACTGTGAGCGCCGAGAGGTGAGAAAACTTAATGAAGGCCTGTGGGAATGACCACATTAATGAACGCATTACAGTCGCGGCACAGAATCGACCTTTCGATTACAGCATAGTATCTGCAACCCCACTGTTTCTCTCTCTCTCTCTCTCTCTCTCTCTCTCTCTCTCTCTCTCTCCCTCTCCAGGATGTAGTGTACTGACACGCCACTATCTCTAAACATATACCAGGTCATCTCAAAACAGGACTATCTCTGCCAGCCACATGCCTCTGAGGCCGATGCATCACACTCGCTGATGACCCGTTTCCTGCCTCAGCTTCCGTGGCAGTTCTGCCACCAGCTCAAGCCTGACTATTTATGATTCCCATTTCCTTTCTTTACCCTTCCCGCTCATCAGAAACTGCAGGATTCCTGTGTAAATGGTCCAGGGCCTGCCCAGAAAACGCTGTCCTCATCAGCGCTCGGCCTTTTAGACGCAGAGAGAGTAGATTAGCAGGAGATTGAGTCAGACTTGCCTGTATTTTTAGAGCTTTGTTGTGAGGGTGAAGTGGAGGGATTTAGTCTCAGAAAGAAAAGAGCGTGGCCTGAAGTTACTCTGTCTTTTTCTTTTAATCGATTCTGAAGGGCTCTGTCGAGGGCCCCGCCCAGGCAGAATTATTTTTGGGTACATTTTGCGTGTGAGTGTGTTTGTGGTCGGGTGTGTGTGTGTGTGTGTCTCTCTCTCTCTCTCTCTCCTGACTGCATTCACACAGCCACAATTCTCACACACACACACACACACACACACACACACACACACACACACACATACACACACATACACAGTAACCCCCCGGTTTTACGCGGATCAGGAGTCGTGGATTCAGTTACACACTGATTTTTCTGAGAACCTGATAATGCGGAACCTGCAAATGTTCTCTGCATGTTTTTTTTTTTTTACATATTTGACTTCTAAATCATTAAGAAAAATTTACTAATTTTGTAACATAAATATGAACGTAAATTCAGCTACATTTCCACATAAAATATAACTGTATAAATGAAAACGCAAAGAAAACGCTTTAGGGATGGTTAAATGGTTAAATACCGCTGTATTTGGAGCAGAGGTGGACTGGGACTACAAAACAACCTGGAGTTTCTTCACCAGCTGCTCAGAGGTCTGTGTCTCGGCTGAGAAAGACAGGCCGACGGCCGCCGTGCATCGGACAGCCGTTCTTTTCCAGAATGCACAGATTGCCAGTCCGCCCCGACTCATCTTGAGTGTTTCTCTTGTTTTTTGTTTTGTTCTTCTTTAAGCCCAGTAGTTTTATTATTGTAGATTAAATTAAAAGAGGCTGTTGAGCTCAGTTGCCATCCAATGTCTTCTTTAACCGGCGGGACAGTACTCCTCCTGAAGATCACTGAATAAGACACACCGCTGATGAACAGTAAATTATTGATGCAAAAATTATTGGTGATTTCCCCTACATTTTACGTATTTTTATTACTAAAAATTACACATTTATTACTGTATTTTCCTGTTTATACAAAAGAAATCGACAGTGCATACCAAAGAAAATGTCCGTGCATGAATTATGGTACGGTCTGTATGGGCTTACCTCTATATTTTCATTAAGGGTAATGTATTAAACTGAGTTTAAAATGAAATTAAAGTGTTCTGTGAGCATATTTGGGGGCATATTTAGGGTTTACACTGTAAAAATAGGCATTTTTAGGCTTTTTTTAAAAACCAAAACACAACATATGCGGGTGCTCTTGGAACGTAACCCCTGCGATTACTGTATATATATTGCTGTGCCTTGCAATTCAGTTTCAAAACACACTTGTCTGTCCTGTAGGGCTGTCAGGATTATTCCGTTCTCACGCTAAACAAGCTTTAGCTTTAACCACAGTGTATAACAGGGTCATTTTTATAGCTTTGGAGGCTGTAATCGGTAGGAAATGATGGTAAACAAGTTATTTGTTGTTTTCAGTTCGGTTCTTTTTTGATGATAATGGTGTTGTTTTGTTCTTGTTACTTTTGTTCTGAACTTTCAGTATCATAATTGCATCATAATTTTTTTACGTTTGCATTTTGGCAAAAACAGACACCACTAACATTCGTTTCTTGGCAAAAGCAGATCCTTCCGTGTTTCGTGTCACAACGAGCCATAATTAAGGATGACTTTGAGCAGAAGTTATGAAAGGACTCCCTTTAAAGACACAGCCGTGTAGCATCATCACTGTGTGGTGAATCGCTGAATGAATTCATTGAGTTGTGGAAAGTGCTGGTATTTGTCATTTTTCAGCTGTTAGATGTGAACTTGCAGTGCCTTGACAACAGACAATAAAATCTTTTGTGACAAAACATATTTAGAGCTTAGAATATGCTGTGTGTAGAGAATAAATGATGACAGTCAGTTTTATTTTAAAGGGTGGCTTTTATCAGTTTTTGCAAATGAGTTCTTCAAACTTAAAAGAGACAGATAAACAGTTCTGAGCTGATGGGGGAGTTGAGCAGGCGGCTGTAGCCTCAGCGATATCTGTAGCAACCTGTCACCATCTAAAATAAATAGAAAGAGAATATTTGTACAGCATTTGTTTCATTAAGGTTTTCTCTGCTGTCTGCTGAGTTTGGTGCTACTTATATTATAACACAAGATGTTCATCCTTAAATATAAGGGTATTAAGTATATATATTAAATATACATATATATTAAATATACATCCTTAAATATATGTGTACAACAGATGTGCTGCGTAGTTGGGAAGATGACTCCTGTGTCAAAAAATGCTTGAAACGTTGCTATTTCCAAACAAACTTAAAAATGAACATTTTACTACTTCAGGCCAGAAGTTTGGGTCCAATCTGGTATTAAAATAATACGCTGCTTTTTCTCATTCTCATAAGGGAACAGTTAAAATGCTTAAAACAAATCCAACTTGCCGGTTTTGAAGTGTAATGTAATGATATCCGAGGGTGGGGACAAATGTCTGGCCAGAATTGATAAAAGGAATTTATAATCTCAGAGGCTTATGATTCTGATGGATCGGACAATTTGGAACTGCTTTTCTGCCCCAGTTTCAGAATCAGAATCAGAAAACTTTATTGATCCTGGGGAGAAATTGCTGAAATGTTATGACTGCATAGTCACACAGAGACAATATAAAATGCAAAGTCTAAATAAAAGTCAGAAAAAATACAAAATGCTGTGGTATAAATGCTGTAGATAAATTACTTACTGCTAAATCATTTACTAGTAACACAAACATTGGTTTGGAGCGGTCCTCTATATTGAGTCCGTAATTGTACATAATAGAGACATAAGTAGAAGATAAGTACTATTGACATAAGTAGTGATATTGCACATGCTGCGTCTGTTGCACATAATAGTAAGATGTTGCACATTAAGATAATAATTTTATGCCACATTTTGTGAAAACGTTAGCGCTATAAAGTGAACCCAGTGGAATCAGGCAGTGACCGAAAACCGTCTCGTAATTCTTATATTTTTTATTCTTCAAATTAGCTCCTCTTTGTCACACTCTTGTCATTCTCTCAAATAGGGGTGTAATGATGCATTATTTGATTTGGACTTGTGGTTTGATCCACAAAGCAAGGCTTAGACAAGTCAATATTCTGACAAAACAACCCGATTCTGATAAAAATGATCACTGTATTCAGTTGTGACACAATTTTGCTAAAGATTCTTGAGCTACAAGGCTCAAGTGGGATGAATGGGCTGATGTGAGATGAATGGGCTGGACTGGCTGAACACTATAAACCATGCAGCTGTATCAAATATTATAATTAATTGAATGTACAATCTTATCAAATCAAATATTATAATGAATTGAATCCACAATCTTATTCACAACATTTCCCCTATAATCTCAAGCTTGAGGTCCATCTGAGATGCTTTTTTAATAGGCTTTAAGAAATTCCACATATGATGGAACCATGATGACCTTTTATTTGTCTTCTATGCGAATTCCAAGCATTTACGTGCAAGTCTTTGAATCAAGATATCTAAGATTATTGAAAAGCATTCAGTCAGGCATGTTCAAGCTTTTGACTGATATGAATTTGGCTCAGAAATGCATTTTTCACAGGGGATCGATCTGATGAAAGGAAATGTGTGAGAATTCCCCCAGTGAGCAGCACCTCTTTTGTGCAGCTGTTGCTAGGCAGCTCTGTATCTCGACTCGTTCAGCGGCACGCCAAGTAATTTCGCCTGTGACAGTTCAGCCCCACCAGCCCGGGTTCAGCCCAGACTGTGGAAGATTTGCCTCTTATTGCTTGTATTTACTCCCATGGTTCTCCATTAGGTTTGTAACAGTTCTTTTAGGGGTTGATGAGGTCCTTTCCTCAGTTCTTTCCTTTTTTTTTTCCAGTGTGTGAGGTCTAATGGAAAACGATGGTAATAGAGAAAGCCTTTGCGCTCAGACACATATGGTGTTTCCTTCTATCTCGCTGCCTGTTGACCCATCTGGGTAGAGAAAAACTGTCCAAGACAGCAGTTGCCGTTGCGGTGTTGCCATGGTTACAGTGAGAGAAGGAATCCCCCGTGCTTTCCTTGCACCTCTTAAGGTGCGGCCCTCTGTGTGTAAGCAAACAAAATGATTACATAATGCGTTCGACTATGTGACTGTAATGTATTCGAATAAAAATTCTGTCTACGGAAAAACATCTTGGAGCGTGGCTCTCGAAGTCGTGTAAACCAGCGGTCCCCAATCTTTTTTGCGCCACGGACTGGTTTCATTCAAAACAATATTTTCACGGACTGGTATAGATACAACTAAAAACAAAGTGCGTGAAAATACAACTAACCATTCTGCTGAATTAGTGGGAGCCCTGCGCTTGTTTCCCTCCTACGACCTGGTGACCGAGACGAGCGTTTTTAAAAAAAAAAAAGATCTTTCAGACTCTGATAATCAATAAAATATTTTTTATTCTGTCTTTCTGTGTGGCCCGGTACCAAATGACTCATGGACCGGTACCGGTCCACGGCCCGGTGGTTGGGGACCTCTGGTGTAAACTGTCTGTCCTCTGCTGCTCTCTCCAGGCGCTGGACCAGGACCGGACAGCTTTGCAGAAGGTTAAGAAGTCAGTCAAAGCGATCTACAACTCGGGTCAGGGTGAGTACTCGAAGATCTCACACTGCCCGCCAGATGTTTGGGGCTTTCCAGAACCTGTGGTGTTTTTCTAGAATGAGCTGTCATGTTTTCTTTGCCAGCTTGCGTTACCTTGAAACATTTAGCAAGTGATGCCTCTTTTATGCTTGATGCATGCAAGTGTCCATTTAAGTAGCGTGGACACGGATAGCACAAAACAAAATGCTGTGCTCTGATTTGGGGCTGATGGGCATCTAGCATTCAATTTGGGAGATATTTTGATTTTCTGGTTTGTATTTTTATTTTAATAAAGCTACTTAAAGCAAGCAATCTGCCAGTGTTTCCCCTACTGTTCAATAGAGTACCTCACATGCAGGACATTAGGATGTTTGCTTCCTAGCATCCAGTTCTTATGTGAAATGTGCTCATTTGTGGCCAAAATCTAGTACTCAGACTATTTTCAAATGTAAAAAGTGCTAACATGTTTCTCACCACTAAGATCACTGTTTAGATCCTGTTTCTGGTGCACATCCAGTTATTGATATAACTCTTTGATACAGCACGTGTTGCACAGATGAGGTTGGTCTGAGGAGCAGTGACTAGCTCTAGTCTAGGCTTTGATCACAGAAATTCTTGGTCCTTCAAGAAAAACAGCTTTTCTGCACACTGAAACATTATTGTGGAGTGATTTTATTGACTCATTCTGATCAGCGGGTTAAAAAAGACACAAAGCTTTGCTGTTTTAGTATGACAAAACCAGTGAGGGGATGGGTTGGTTGAGGAAGTTTTTGTGAGATCTGTTATGTATCAAATATGAAATACTTTTTTACAGATATTTTACTTGTCTGACTGTTGCTATGGGTTACACATGTTATCAGGTGACCTACTTTGCTTTGGGTTGTGCAGCTCTGCAGACAGTTCTGTGCTATTTCCATGTCGGTACCAAATCAATGCAACACATGCCAGTTTTCTTATGAAATTGCATTGTGCTCCTAGATTTGTTTGGGATACTACCAGTCAAAAGTTTTTCTATGTTTTTCTACTTTTGCGTGTTAATCACCTAGTATTTACTAAAAATGCACTAAATATTCTTTGCTAACAAATGCATTTACAGTATGTTCACCATCCGAGTACCTTTATTAGCCATAAAATGACATATTTCTTATTCATCACTACTGACCTCCAAAAAGCCATGTTAGATATTTAATGAGCTATTAAGTGATGAGATGGTAACACGTGCATTTAAAGTTAAAGGACAGTCTGGAATTTGACTCTGTATCACCACACAACCAGTTAATAGGATGTCAGACATGCACTGTGATAGATTCTTTCCATGTTATTTCCATATTTTCTTTTACGTATTTTCACGTTTAGTTGTTCATTTATAGTGCTTAACAAGAATAATGCACCTACAATACGTATCACTATAAAGCAGTGCTCAATGCAAAATCCACTGTGTAAGTATTGTTACAGTTATACATGTTTATCACTTAAGATAATAATTTCTGCTTGTGTTTTATCCACATTTTGTCATTCAGTACTACTTAGTATAAAGTGTCTTTCTAACTACTCATGTGTGATAAGCATTCAGGTTAGGCCACAGAGAGACAAGAAGAATATGCATAAAACCCTACGCAGTTCTACTATCACATCAGATAAGTACTTGTCTATGGCTTCCTATATAGTGGCTGCATAGGCCATAAAACTTTGGCTTCTACACTCAAACACTGCACTAAATGTTGGATAGGGAGTGGTGCTAATGCACTGTTTGTGTGAAGAAGACGTTATTTCATGACCTAAGTAGTGTGCACTACAGAAGTAGGGAGACATTTTGAGCCTATAATTATTTGATCCCCTGCTGAATTTGTAAGTTTGCTGAATCACAAAAAAATGAAAAAGTCTCTAATTTATGAGGTAGTTTTATTTTTATGGAGAGAAACAGAATATCAACCAAAAATCAAGAAAAAACATGTTACATAAAAGTTATAAATTGATTTGCATTTCACAGAGTGAAATAAATATTTGATACCCAAGAAAAACACGACTTAGTGCTGGGTGGAGAAACTCTTATTGGCAAGCACAGCATTGACATTTCTTGTAGTCGGTCACCTGGTTTGCACACATCTCAGGAGGGATTTTGGCCCACTCCTCTTTACAGAAACTCTCTAAATCCTTTAGGTTTCTTGGC
>JBBJLS010091742.1:0-22032 GCA_037577275.1 Bryconaethiops microstoma | reverse complement strand
GAGAGAGAGAGAGAGAGAGAGAGGGAGAGAGAGAGAGAGAGAGAGAGAGAGAGAGAGAGGGACAGACAGAGAGACAGAGAGGGAGAGAGAGCAAGAGAGAGAGAAAGAAAGAAAGAAAGAGAGAGAGAGAGAGAGAGAGAGAGAGAGAGAGAGAGAGAAAGAAAGAAAGAAAGAGAGAGAGAGAGAGAGACAGAGAGAGAGAAAGAGAGAAAGAGAGACAGAGAGAGAGAGAGAAAGAGAGAGAGAGAGAGAGAGAGGGACAGACAGAGAGACAGAGAGGGAGAGAGAGCAAGAGAGAGAGAGATGTGTTACACAATTTATGCTGTCCCAGACTGCTCATTATGTGATCATTTAACCAAACATCTCTTCATTCCACTCACTCAGCTGCCTACTGAGTGAACTCAAGTCTAACTTCAAGCATCCGTATCACACAGCTGCTCAGGTGTACACTACCAGTCAAAGGTGTGTGCACACCCTGAGATTTTCTACATTTGCATGTCACTCGTTTAATATTTACGAAAAATACACTAAATATTCTTTGCTTACAAATAAATTTACAGTATGTTCATCATTATACCTTTATTAGCCAGAGCATGGGATGAAACAGTTAAAGTTAAAGGACAGTCTAGAATTTGTCTCTGCACAACCAATTAACAGGAATCAGGCCTGCACTGTTACAGATTCTCTCATCTTATAAAGGAAACTTGTTTTATCTGACATATTTTCATTTATAGTTGTTCACTCAACAACTTTCCAAAGTTTAACAAGAAAAACCATCTGCGGTTTGTAAGAGTGGTGAGAATCTGTGGTGTGCAGAAACTTTTGACTGGTAGTGTGTATTTCTTACTTAGCTATGGGAGACCTCACCTGTTACTGATAGTAATTTTTTCATTCCTCATAGCTAGCAGCAAGGTGGCCACTGCCCACAGATACTCGGAGACCCCACCTGGGGTCAGGAGACATCCAGAGGTGCGCAAGCGAGCAACAAGGTCTAAAACGTCCTTCACCCCATCTGCCAGGATCAGCATCAATGCCATGACAGACCATGGATTTGGTCCCTATCACACATTAATATATTTAAAGAATAGTTTTCTTAAGTTTGTCTGAAGCACTTTGTTTTGAACCAGCATCATAAATGGAACGAGTCACTGAATAGCCAGAGCTTATAATGTGCTGTCCCAACAAGCAACCATACTTATTTGAGAAGTTTTGAGGATAAAAAAAGGCTACATACCCCCTCGACATTTTCTATGTCTGGCACTCTGTGCTTTATACAGGCCTCTGCCTGCACATAGAGTCGATGGCCTTTCGCACAGAGCAAAACGTCCTTCACATTCACTCGTCTGCTGTGTTTAAACTGGGACATGTACCTGCAATAACAGCACAGCAATGGAAGCAGACACATTAGGTCATTACTTGTGTCACTAACATTATCATTATCACAGTTCTGTCAGGAACATACTCAGTATAGAGAAACAACCACTAGTTGTGTTAACTAGTAAACTCTTTCGGCAGTCAATTTATTTATTTATCATAATAAATATGATTTATTAGTACTTATATGCACATTTCTCACTATTGTGTCTGTAGCATAGTGTACCCTGTGTAGAGTATTTTCTGGAGAATTGTATTTTGGCTTAATATGATGTTTTATATTGTTCTTGTCTTTGTGTTTCTGTGTGTCTGTGCAGTGACAGCATAAGCAAATTCTTCCAGTCTTGGTTCCAGATTGCTTGAAGATCTTGAAAGAATGGAAAAAGGGCTTTAATTTAAGACCATCTTAACCAGTAGCCTGCTGACAAACAACAGCAGCATTTAATGTTCAGCTGGTCCTCTTGGTTTCAAGGACCATGGCCACTTCTCTCTATTGACGCTCAAGGTGTCTCGGTAAAAGCTCTTAAGTAATCAAGGGCTTCTACGCACTTCAGCCACTTGAAACCACACTTTCCTCACTTTGAAGAACTTGTAGGCAGCTTAATCATGTGTCCCCAGGAAAAACAGGTCGTCACACATGAGCATGAAAGCGTCAGCTTTAAGAGACTGCAGCTGCCAAGAATTAAAGATTCGCTGAGAGGCATCACAAGCCTTACCTCACCATGTTCAGCACACACAGGTCATCGGATTTGACGATGCAGTTGTCTTTAAGGAGGGCTTTCACCTGTTTCACTGCCTCTTCTTCCCTCATCTCATATCTGTAGTATAACTTCTTCCATGGAACAAACTACACCAGAAAAACAGGTCTACTGTTACCACATTTTATAGTTTTTTGTTTACTAAAAGTAAACAACCTGATCTAAACTTATTGAGATAAAAGGAACCCACCTTGGGGTCTGTGACGATATCTCTCCAGCGCTGGCACACCAGACTGACGTGCCGATAGAGATCATCTGCAGGCAGGTGAGCAAAAATAATGCTCAGTATCTCTTCTGGCAGGTCCTCAATTTGACCCCGGGGCACCGCCAGACCCTCGCTCACTCCCAGGAGTCCATAGTGAGCATCAGGGAGGCTTTCAACATGGTATTTCTCATCTTCTTCTTCCTCCTTCTTCATAGTAGCGTAAGAGTATAAAGCAGAAGCTCCCCAACTGCTGCATCCTGCCACCCTCCCCTCCTCCTCCTCCTCCTCCTCCTCCTCTTCTTTTGTCTTTATTGAACATACACTCATCTCAAAGTCATCATCATCTCCAAACATCTCTTCAGTAATGCCTTCCATATAATCTTCTGTCTCCTCCTCCTCCTCAACCTCTTGTTTTGCCATGATGTGTCCATTCCATTCTTTCTCTGTCTTGATGATGGGTTTATTTTCTCCTTTTTGGGGGCTGCTGCTGAGGACTCCAGCTGAAGCAAAGAATTCAGTAATGCCTCTCTGGTGTTGGCCACCATCTGTCCCTTCATAAAAAAATGAACAGTCATGAATAATTGTGAATGCAATGGTTTCATACAAGATCAGGAACTGCACTGTTGATGCCTTCATGAGTATATGAGTGCTGATTTAACATTTAACTCTCTTATTTACTACGGCTTTACTGACAAGAACGCATCCTAGATTAACTGACTTCTGCACTGAGAATCTTCATAAATAACAGTCAAGGTTGTGTTCTTATAATTAAAAAGACACATTTGTCATGTGATTAATGCCACAGATATCCAAAAGGAAAAAAACACAAACCACCTCCATCAGAGCATTTGCCCTGATAGGTTGAGGCAGTGCTCGCTACAAATAAAAATGAAGCAAGAACACCATCGTACATCTACACACCTTCACACACACCATCACACATCTACACACCATCATACGTCTACACACCTTCACACACACCTTCACACACACCATCATACACAGGGACTGACATAAGTGGTACGCAAATGTGTGGCAGTTTTTAGTATCACAACGCAAATGCGTACCTAATTTGAGTAACTTCATACTGCCCCGCTCAGCCCCTCAACTTCACGGCCCGACACACGGCCCAGACACAGACCTCTGTGCGCAAGACTTCACAATGCTTTCCAAGGCAGTTAGCGGCTAATATTAGCACCCCCCAACCATTCCACGACCGAGACACAGACCTCTGTGAAACCCAAACCCCAACGCCCCCCACCCCAAACCACCAAGTTGAGTAGTGTGATTTGTAGTGATCTTATAAGATTGCTGAAAGATGATGGGAGTCACCAAGATGGCGGCAGGCTAGGACCGAGCGGCTATTCCAGATCCTAAATGGGAGCATTTTTGTATGTTTTTCTATGCCTGTAGTCCTTTGAGTGTGCTGCTGTTGTATGTTGCACCTATGGTACAGGAGGATGATATCTCATCTCATTGTGTGCTTAATGTATATAGCTGGGATGGCAATTAAGATCTACTTGACTTGACTTGAAATTGTCTGTAGAAGGCCTTAGTCATTCATCCCACACTTTCACACAAGTGCTGTATCTTCTTTTCTCTTCTATCTCTCCAGTAGTTTCAGCATGGATTCCTGTAAATTCTGCTCTTCCAAGAAGCATTAGGCCTCAAAGTGCTTCTCCCCTGTGCTGAGAAACCACTTGACACGCTACATCACTTCCCTGATCTCGTTAAATAACGGGAATGAAGTGATACGGATCACCTGTAGGGTAATGAGAGTTTTTACGGAACTGCGAAAATCTCCTTTAGCGCCAGAGCTCCTGCGAACTGGACTTCATTACAGGACACTTCAATGCTCAGGTCCCCCGTGTCTCTCCACCACTTTAAACTCTTAACCGCTTCATCGACTGTTTGATCTAAAATTGTTTAATTTATTTAGTTTTATTTGTTTTATTTTAATTTTGTTTTATTTACATTTCATTCATTGTATTTGGTTCTCAGGTTTTGCTTGTCTTGTTTATCGTAATTTCAAAATTGTTTAATTATACTTATTATATTCAAATCATTTATTTATTTATTTGAATTTACATTTTTTCCCTTTCTTTTTAGCTTGTTTTATTTGGTCTGTTGGTGTTGTTTTCAGCTGATTAAATTCCATCTTTAATATGTTTCAATCGCACTGCAAATTCTCACCTACACTGTAAATGAAGGCTACCTTCAAAGTATCTCCCAGACAATAATAAAGGTTGATATGTACTGCAATAAGAGGGTGCAAAACATGAGGCTACTGTTATGTAGTGCTTTATGTTCTCAATACATTTGCCAAATCATTATTCTGCAGTTTGAATGGTAATCAAGTAATCCACAAGTCACTATAAAGTCATGTCCTGCACACTGAACACTCTCCACAAGGAGGACCTATTCGCATTATTGTCTTGCATGTATCATTGGAAGGGAGGAAACCCACACCAGCAAGAACTCATGTATACACATATATTTGTGAGTATGTCTGTATGTCCACAAGGAAGGGGAGAAACCCCGTTTTAATGATATAACAATATCAATTACAGCAATATGAAATTAGTATCAGCTACAGCATTGATAATCACACTTCTATCATTCTGATAAGTATGAACAATTAGCAGCTTTTTACAAAGTCAGTTAAGGTAAACAGCTCTACGGCTACAGTCTCCCTACAAGTTTACAGTGAGCGACCAGTAGTAGTGTTCGTGATATTTATTTCAATAGTTGGTCAATATTCCATGTGGGTTTAAATTTCTCACTATATATTTAAAATGTATCCAATACTAAAAATGATTAGAGGGTCCAAACTATAAATAGGAGATACTGCCAGAAATAATGCAAATATCATTCACAGAATGTCAGCAATGTCAGTTTCGGTCATCTCAGATGGACTGATGGGACGGCGTGTTGAAAGAAGAACATTTTAAAGAATCTCTGATGCTGGAGAGAAGATAAAATGAGACGTTTTTGAGAAAATCTAAAAAGAATTACTCTTTCAGGTTTTATATAAACATGGCATTTATTTTATAGAATGGTTTAATATGCAGCAGGTGGTCCAGCAGCTACACCAGGCTGGAGAGGGCATTCTTACCTTCATGTTGGGCCTTTCTGTGATGAGTGAGCCGTCCTTGGCATAGGAGTACACAGTGAAATCCTCTGGCAAGAGCAAGCTGAAAAACAGACATACAACAATAAACGGAAAGAATTTGCAACAAAAGGACCACCTGGGCTGTCAGCAACTACACGATAATACAAGAAAGTATGTATGACAGATATTATAACTTGCTTTGAAATTTGTTTTGAAGGCTACGTTAATAAATAAATAATAAATAAATACATACATACAAGTCAAATTATTCTGGTCAATCCATAAATACTAAAGGTGAATCAGTGCATGAATGGGTGTAATGAATGGGAATAAGATATTTTTAAATGTGTTGGTTTGGTGACATCACAAACCCAATTATTTGAAAAGGGGCTATTTTTGTAGCTTATTTCCCATTTATGGACTGTATGTATGAGGGGAGTAAACATAACATTTAAGACAATATTTATACTTTGAGCCTTTTTAATTCTCAAAAAGTAATTACATGGACCCTTTAGTATCTTGAAAGGCATCTCAGTCCCAACATGTAGCAGTTAAATCGCAATACTGATATACAGATTCCTTCGCTGCACCCTCTCAGTACAGTAGGGTTCTCTTAACTGTGAGTACAGTATTAAGAGTGAAAAAGGCACGGTGTGCAGGCTGAAGGCCTTTTTGGACAACACTGACAGGAACACAATAAAAAGCTTTTAGCCAGGACATCAGAAAGAGAGAAGGTGCTGAGAGGTGTAAGTAAACGGGTAGGGAGTGTGGGCAAACAGAGAGGGCAAATAAAGTTCAGGACAGGTTCGAGGCAGACGGGATACAGAAGCAACAGCCCTGATACACGTATCAGAGGTTAGGAGTGTGATTATCTGAGGTAGCAGGGTTTAGGGGGCGTGTTTGTGGGGATCTTTCTTTCTTTTTGAATTTAGCATTTGAAATCGCTTGTGTAGCACGTCAGTCTGGGATCACAATCAATTGCGAAAAACCAACACATTTTTTAAAACCACACACTTTCAGTAAAACCCAGGACAGTTTCAAACATCCAAGGCCTTTGGTTTTACAGACCAAAAATAAAAGGTTTATATCACACACATTTACACTAACACCGTCTGTTCTTTCACATCAGAACTCATCACTACACCCCGCTGTTTGTGTAAAGCTGGGGCTGGAGTTTCAGATAGTGGATCAGCGCCAAGAACACTCACATGTACAAAAAGGATTTCATGGACATTATTGATGAAAGATAATACGGAGCGTGCATGTGTGTGTTATTAATCCTTAGAGGTATACATGGAGTTTAGCTTTTAGCAGCTGGGAGGAATTAAAGAGCCACACAGACACACACACACACACACACACACACACACACACACACACACACACACACACACACACATCTGTTGTGAAGATGAGAAGTATGCCAAAAGTACACATCACTTTCCTCTGCTGAAAAACTCCACAGTGCCGAACAGCTAAACCTAAACGCTTTCCACAACGTGTTTTACACTTTGCTGGTTTATGATGACATATTAAAGTCTGACTGGGTCTATTTAGAGGTAAACAATATTAAATCTGTAAATATTTGCGATCGTGTTACATTGGCTTTGGGAATAACGCCAAAGGCCTTGTTATGATTAGGGTTGCCAGATTTCAGCTACAGCCAAACTGGACAGGCGTTTTTGTTTTATGTGTGTGTGTGTGTGTGTGTGTGTGTGTGTGTGCGCGCGTGTGTTTTCTGAGCTTAGATGCAAATTATGGAAATATTTAACTTATCAAATTCTTTTTCACTTTATCAAGCAATGTATTGAGAAACACACAAACAGTTTCATAAAGGAGTCAATAAAAGGTCTCTGGCACACATTTTAAGGCTACTTAGATAACATCTGCACCTCTCAACAGCCTAACAGCACTAAAATAACAGAGATCCCACACTGGTATGATGAAATGGAAATGAAAGAGCAGCAGTGTTTTTATACTGCAGGAGGGGTAAAAGCACAATTACATGCATTCTAAGTGTGACTAAACTGCTGAAACTTTTAGCAGATTATTGTCATTTTAATTAGCCACAGAAAAAACCTGTAGCAAGCTCCTTTTTGTAGCTTCTATTAGCTGCATTTCTCTGAAGGGTATATTTCATGTAGTTGAGATGTTTTCTGCTTAGATAACTACATTTTACTTTGCATTTATCTCAAGTTTTCTTCACTATTTTATATAAAAAATGTCCAATTCAAAGAACCTTTCACAGTAGGTCTGATAACATCCACATTTTAGGTCCTCTCATTTAAATACAGCTTATCAACGGCATTTAGAACAACAACATCAGAACCTCGGACAGACTATGCTGGACAGTGCTAGCTAGAGACCTGAGGAACAATCAACAAGCAGCAAACTAACAAATTCCACAAGCTGTATAAATAAGTGTGTGTGTTTATATATGTATACACGCAACTTGCATGTGAAAAGACACCAAACATCTGCTCTCAGCCTGGAGCTATGATTTTGCCCCTAGTGGACACTGTAGGGGTAAAAGTTTGTTCATTTTGAGGGAAGCAGGTTTTGAGAACACTGGCCTCATAGTTCCAGTTTTAAATTACAGCGGCAAAATTTGGACTCCAGTCATGTCTTGGCTGATCCACAACATCTGAGCCAAGTGGAAAACTGTAAATCTGATTGATTTAATTCAAACATTTCTTTTAGGTAAGGAGGAGTAGGTCCAGAATCAGATCTTTCAGTTGCCACTCATTTAGGGAAGCACTGTGGGAGGACAGGATAGGAGAAAGTAAAGAAAAGGCACTTTTTCCACAGTGCTGGCTCTGCCAAGACTCAGCTTAAGAAGATGAAACCCAAATGCGAATTTGTACACAGGCCAATCAGTTGTAAAGCTGCCTCAGGCCAGGCAAATGGGCTCTAAATTGAGGCAGCCACATTAACCCCATAAAGCCGGCGCAATATATATGTGTATATGTATGTGCATATGTGTATATATTAGGGGTGTCAAATTAATGCGTTAATTTCGATCAACCAGTCACAGAAAAACAAAAAAGTGTTAAAAATGAACGCCGATTAATCACATGACATGGTAACTGTTTAACCCGGTCCCGTTCCGACCACAGATGCTCTGTAAAATGAAGGACACAGACGACAATCCACTGTGAACAGAAAGTGTACTTTTAAAAACAGACTGACGGAACGGTTATCTGCAATTCATGCAATAAGGAATTTTTCTATCAGAGGAGTACATAAACTCTAACATATATTCTGCAACTCTGCACATCTCTGCTGCTAAAATACAGAACGGGTAAAATACTATGTTTATCCTCACTGTCGCTATTGTTAATCGTACTGAACGTTATCTTGTCTTGTCTAGTTGTTATTGTTGCTCTTGTGTTCTTTTTTGAGCTCTTTGTCCTGTTTGCACTTGTGGTTTTGTGTTCTGTTCTGTTCTTGTGTTGCACCACGGTCCTGGAGGAACGTTGTTTCGTTTTTACTATGTACTGTGTGTATATGACAGAATTTGAATCAGAATACTTTATTTATCGTGGAGGAAATTGTTTGAGCCCCTCTGACCATACATATAAACAAACATCACATTTGGGGGGATAGACAGGAACGTCGAGAGGTAGCAGAGGAAAATAAGGAAATATAGAATACATGAGGGGAGAGGAGGAGAGAAGAAAAAGCTCCTCTCAGACTGTCCCTCAAGTAGGGCAGTGTGAGAGCAGAAAAAAACACCTCAGCAACAAGCACATAAACACATGATCATTAAGACATGACTAGCAACAGGGAATAGGGGAGAGGGGATGTGGAGGTAGTCCAATGTAGCCAACAGCCATCCGGACCTGCAGCTAATAAAAGCGCTGATACAGACCTGCCTACCCACACTGGGGGTAAAGCACTAAAGGCGTGGGATGGGGAGAAGGTGCAGTGATTGTATATCTGTAGCTATGAATATGTATGTGTGTGTATGGTGTGTAAGCCTGTGTAGGCTGAGAGAGTGCCCTTCGTCTGGGTTCCAGACTAAGACACAGTCGCCAGTCCACAGCAGGTGTCCTTGGAACAGGGGGAAGGAATTCAGAGCGTCTCGTTATCTTGTTCTCCGGGGGAAGTTGTTTATCTCCAGTGACGGCCTTGGCCGAGGCCGGCGCTGGTAAGGGGGGTGTTAGCTGAAAGAAAGAGAAATGGTTGCTTGGGTTTAGGTTGGATCGATATCTGTCTTCCATTTTCACAGATATCTAATGTCCATCACTGGTCTCCAGATCTGTCCAGATCCCGTTGCAGAGCCGCAAACTTCTCCAAGATGTGATCCAACTTGCGGTCCATAACCACAGTCTGAGTGCTAACAGCTCTGCTCACCACCGTTTCAATCCAGCCGGCCAGCCTTGTGGGGTTTTGAGCAGCTGTGAACGCTTTCTTCAATTGTTGATAACCCAGGGCCTCGCTTAATCCAATCAGCAGAAACCCTGTTATCAAGGTTGCGAATAGGTAGAATAGGTAGAGACAGAAACTAGACAGGCCAAGACAAGAGGAGCCAGCAGGAGAGATAAGGGAAGGAGAAGAGAAAGATGCGACCGCCTTCGTCGAGAGCCAAGAGTATAGTATTCATTCAATACGTAAGAACTTCAGACAGCAGATTTCAGCTGATAGGAAATATTTTATTTTAGCTCTGAGAAGTGAAAGGATTATTGCTCAAAAGCAAAACTCTTTAAGCACATAGCTTACATTGTGAGAGTGCGTGGATAAATGCATGGATAATGCAGCATAAGAAAAGCCATAATATGTAAAGGAGTAAATTGGTGGCTTATTATTATATGATTACATGATAAAGAAAAAAAGAATTAAACATAACTTCTTGGCTCTCCATTTAGCATTTTCATGTCAAAATGCACCTCCTGTCCTCTCCTATACATATTATGAAGCTGGATGTAAAGCTGTAGTCTATAAAAAAAAATCGAAAGAAATAAGACTCTACTGTTGACAGACTGTCTTTCACTTGCCCGTCATTCATCAACACAAGCCATCTAAAGAGGAAAAAGAGATAAAATTGTCAAGTGTTAAGTATCACTTCAATATCAATACAGTCATGATGGCATTCAAATCATGGTTTGTCATGATTATTGTCCTAATACAAATATACTGTATTTAGAGCAACTAGAAGAAATTAACAGTGCTTATTTTAAAATCATTTTATCAAGCATCAAATGGTGAGGACTGAGGTAAACAAACAGCCGTATCACAATGAAACGTCACAATGGGCTTTTGGGCCAAGGAACTCCACGCAGCTGGACACTGAAAAAAATTGGCCGAGTAAACGCAGAATTTCAAAGCACGCGTTTTTGTGGTCATAAATTGGTTATTAAGCCACTCTTAACAATCAGATGAAATGTCAAAAAGCAGAGAAAAATACGGGAAATATTAAAACGGGAAAGAATGCTACAGAGAAACCCCTTTAAAAATGGAGAGGTTGACAGACCTGTAAAAATACTCAGCATTCTATGTTTAACCTAAGTGTCCCAGGTTCGGATGATTAGTAAAAATATGAAAATATGACCTATGTTCTGTAGCTGAGATCCTCACTTTACTTTAAACGTGTAAGTTGCTTTGGGAGCTCATTAGGAGTACAGCCGACATAGCAGGCTCATGTTTCTCCAGCAGGGGTCACTATTAACTCACAGGTCGCTTCTGTGGTCGAGATGTGAAAATTCTCCATATATGTATTTTTCTCTCAGTGTTTAGTTTACATTTAATTAGTTCGTGTTTAAAAACAAAGTCTCAATTGCCATGAACCTTTTAATATGTGAGAAAGGCATGGGAATGCACCTCAAATCATTTTATAATCGCAAATTGGCATCCTGAATAAAAATAAAACCAAACAAGGAGATCGCCCCTCCCCCATTACAGGGTACATTACCTTCAGCTGCTTCTTTTGACTACTGAACGAAGCCTTGAGTTGGACCCTGTATGAAAGACCGCATATGGATCACACACATGATTTACAATGTCTAGAACAAAGCTTTCAGTATTCGTCTTCTCACTGCTGTGATGTAGCATTCTTTACCTTTGAGCCAACCACAGAGTATGTTCCTGGTCTAGGCTTGGAGTGTTTCTTCTGTTGCTTTCCACTTTTGTCTAGTTGTCTCTTAGCTCGAACCACCTTGGAGAGAAAAAGAGTTTTTAAGGGGCCTATAATGGGTGCCAGAACCATTATATTACAACTTTAAAAATAATTTGTTTTATCCCCCACCACTTATCCACCCAGCAATTTGTATGAAGGAAACATGTGAGACGCAGAGTGCAACCAGCTCTAGACCCAATGTGTCACTTTAAACAATGCTTATAATGCCCTTGGAGCTTATGTTCAACATTTTCCCATATAGAATTCACTTATAATGTCAACTGATTTTTCCAAGATTATTTTCCAATCTCTCATTTGATCTTGTTACTGTGCCTTTAAGACTGGTATATGTAAATGAGCTCAAGATCATTTCTGCACTGTGGTGTCTGGACATGGTTTTAGCTATGCTAACAATAGCTTAGTTAGCAGGCCAAAAGTGGCACACCCCACAGTATTGTGTTCTATGGTGTGTAGCTCTTGGCTGTTACTGGGCCATTTTTCTTGGCTCTGATTTTCCCCATCTTTCTTTCGTGACATCTATCCCACTCCCACATCATCAGTTATCAAGCCCATGCATTCATTATCTGAACGGCTTATTCCTACCCAGGGTCATGGGGGTTGCTGGAGCCTATTTCAGCAATCACAAGGAAAGAAACATGTTTTTGGACTGTGGTAGGAAATCAGAGCACCTGAGGAAAACCACACAGACATGTGGAGGACATACAGACATCACACAGAAAAGACCCTAAGCCAGGAATCAAACCCAGAACATTTGTAGTATGAGGCAACAGCCCAACCCACTATGCCACTCAGTTAATATATATATATAAACTTATCAGATAATCGCAAAGTAAGTTGGTGTTTTAGCATGGAAATCAACAAACTACTGCCATCAACAAGCAGGTGTGCTGGATGGCTAACAGAGACTGTACACTAGCAAGATGAAGCTGCAGGAGGTTTCTCGAAAAAAAATTATCAGTGTGTGTACACTACAGTGTGTTTCTAAAAACCTCAGCTCAGTAAAGGGTTGTTAATGAGCTGATTAGTTTGATCAGTTGTGTGGCCTCCAGGACCAGGGTTAAGAAACACTGTTCTAGAAAAACCGAGATAAGGCGGCTTACAACTGGTGTTGTCTTCCCATCCAGAGATTTCCTTGGAAAAGATATCTGAGAAAACAGAGTGTGGGTTTAAGATTAATCAGAAATTGTTTGATATTTGGAAAATGTGAGGACAAGTCTTTTTACATGCAGTCCTTACACCTACCGCGGAGTAACTCCCCACTCTGGTCCTCTTTTTGTTCTTCCCGTTTGAATGTCTTATTCTATGTTTCTAATAAAGGAGGCACAGAGTGTCATCATGAAACCACATACAAACAAAAGGCCACATCTGTGTTTATTCCAAAGAAAATTACATTAACTTCAGATAAGCTGAAAGTAGAAGCTTATAAAGTAGAAATAATGACTGGATATGCTGTCATACCATCACCATGATGTCATAGTCCTGCGGCACCTGATATTTCATTTCCAGTCCAAACTCTGGAGCCTGCTGGAAAACACTCAAATCAAGTCTGTACAAGACATTCATTTTACACATTCATGTAACAAATAATAACATTCTTCAAATACAATGTCTTAGAATCCATCTCATTGCTTTTATCTCTCCTTTTTTACATAATTTGTCTGTTTACATTATGTCAACATTTCTATATGAAAAGCCCAATAGAAATGGTCCAAAATGACCCAGAATGAAATCTTATTACATTAACTTTAAATGTTTAATTTTTTTAAAAAAACTTTTCCTGTAAAGTTATGTCTTTTTGTGAGAAAAACAGATTTTGACAGCAAATACCACAAAAAGTTTGGACACACCTGATTGTATGGATATTTCTCATAATTGTATAAATATTCATGATCGCACACATGGAGGCCTGTGCTTAAACACTTTTGATTGTTTATATTTAAGAGTGATATAAATAGCAAAGTTGTATGAACATAATTGTGGTCTCAAACAAGTAGGAATTCAGTGAAATTTAGAGTTGTTTCCTTAGCATGTTTGAGCGAATCAAAGTGCCTCACAATAATATTACCTTATATGGAAGCAAATCAGTATTTCTGACTGTTTCTGACTGGTACTACACAGAATTGTCAGAAGCAGCAGAATATACCAGAAGTGTGATGTACCTTCACTGAATACATATGTGCAAACAGTATGCACAATCTCTGCTACACAGTGATTCACAGCAAACAGCCACCATTTACTCAATAATAAGATATACAAGTTAAATGTCAAGTCTGAAAATTACTCCAAGATTTCTGACATCCTCGTTAGTTTGTTGAGCTTAGGTTGTTGTTCTCTTTGCTTCTTTGCTAATAATCCAAGTTCAGAGCTTACCTCAGCCTTATGCAATGTTCCATAGTCAGTCTCAAAAAATGGGGGCAGTTGAGCACTATTTGGTTCCATATGGCTCTCGGTGTCAAAAATTGAGTATTGATAAGGGATTTCTGATCCAAGACTGAAGGCAAACAGGCATAGCTGCAGCCCATACACTTTTACCACTTCCATACTGAAGCTCCTCTGCAGCCCATACACACACTACACCTGTTTTTTATTCCCCCATCTAATCACTCCCAGATGCAGAAGGCTTCACACACACACACACACACACACACACACACACACTTCACATGGAATAAACAAAATGTTAGATGAGCTTGACTGTGTCAACATTCTTTCTGTTTTCGAAAGTCTCGAAAGGAACAATGCTGGGTGATTTCTGCAGGCGTGGAAGGGGAAAGAATGAGATCATTTTCATTTCCCATTATGTATTTATTGTGCTTTATCCTGTAGGACCTGGTTGATATTTGGCCAGCAAAACTAAGTACAACAAAGACTATTTGAAGAATTCTTAATATAGGAACATACGCTACAACTTTACTTTCTCTGATTGTACTTCCATTAAAAACCTTGTACTTGCTTATTTTTAAATATTACACATTGCACATCCTGAACAACTTACAGTTAATCATGTTACAGATGTAGGTCAATGTAGCATGAGCAGTCTTGCCTTTGTGTAGATTGGTGAGCAAAGAGAATAGCCTGGGTAGTCTTACTCATTGCCCTACACCCAGTGTTGTGCACGAACGCGTTCAATGAACGGGGGCGCTGGAGTCTACCTGCGATAATGTCCTACCAATGTTAACTGTGTATGCACACCCCGTTGGAGTGAACGCCGTTGGTCGAGGATACAAGGTTACTTTTCTAGTTTGCCATTATGATTAATACTTTATTTGTCTATGTGGGAGTTGTGTAGCATGTACTTCGTATATGCGAACTTTGCATACTGATGAAAGTTTAAGTAACACACATATTAAATGTCCGTGTGTGCGAGTGCATGTGTGTGTTTTAAGTGCAGTCTCAATGCACGTGTGAGAAATCACAATGTTTTCTCTAGTACAAAGTTTTGAACACATTTATGAATTTAAACAGAATGAACTTACATTATTAGTTCTGAAAATGTTTTGTCATGATTATTATTGACATTTATTTTACAGAAATGGAAAACAAATGGGAGGAGGTACACACTCTTGAGTAAGGGTTTTTACCCTTCGAGTTATGACAAAAGTCAGAGGTAATACCTCAGAAGATATGCATCCAAATTCAAACTAAGGGGTTAGTATTGCAAATATACCTATCAGGGCTGGGGTCTATGGTGGTGAGTGGCCACTAGAGGCCACCCTTGTTTAAGGGTGATTCTGTTTATTATTTACACCTGGGTGATATTAGCAATCAGTGTTTGTGTTTAGGGACTTTGTGTTTTAGTTTCATTTGTCAGTCAACCTTTCACACATTGAGGTTTTTCCCCCTGTGTTTGATGGTGAAGTTTATAGTCTATAGTTCAGGCTCTCACGCCGGTTTGGTTTTGTGTTGATTTTGTTTTGTTTGGGAAAATAAAGACACGATGCAGCACTTTAACTACTCATGGCACATGTTCTTGCAAGCAGTGTGAGAACAGCCTCACGTGACAGACTGACCGACCAAACAACAAGGGGCGCAGCAGTCGAGGCATGCTCACCGGAGGAAGAGGAGTGGCTCCTGAGAGAGCTTTCCGCGCTCTCTCAGGAGCTCATCGCCCGAGACATGGCTGCCTATGGCTTCACCAACTGGCGAGCCCCTCCGCCAGTGAAGAGGAAGCGGGCAAAAAAACCCGCCATAAGTACCTGGGCGAAGGCGCCTAAGACGGATGCTCTTCGGATTCCTCAACAGCTCCGCGTGGCCACGTAGCCTGTCTCTCCTCGAGGCCAAGCAGCCCGGCTCTCCGCCCTGCAAGAGTGAGTTCGCTGGCACTGTAACAATAGGATTGTTTTGTGTTAAGCTAATGTTCCCACACGGACAGAATAGTGTGTGACACAGGCAGAATGTAGAGAAGCTGAGAGCACTGATGGCCGTGTGACTGTTAAGACTGTAACGACGGTGTGGAATAAAGAGACACAAAACTTGAACAGTGAGTACATACCTTTTAATAAACTCAAGTGAGAAACAAGCACTGACACCACCACCCCCCAGAGCGCTGAGACAACCACGGCTTCGGCCCCCGGCTTCGCTTGCCAGAGTCAGGTAGCATAGTCGGCGCAGCCCGGAGCCCTGGATGGTGAACATCAGAAGGGACAACTTCCAAACAACAAAACACACAAAGGTGTGCAGTGTCCATTTCAGACCCGATGACTTTGTGGAAGGAACAAGTAGGAGGCATCTGAAAAAAGGTGCTGTCCCTACTGTATTTGAGTGGAACTGTGAATGCCAAACGCAGCCGCCGAGGCTAAGTGTTTGGGAACGACGAGGGCGACCATCACTGCGCCCAAATTTTTCAGATTTGAAAAAAAACTAAATGGAAATTGATCAACTAAGTACAGTTGGACATGATTATTTTTCAGTTCCAGAGCCTGTTGCTGTGGACTTATCATTGTGTGAAATTGAGAAGTTGAAGAGAGGGATAGAAGACCTGCGGAAACAGCTGGAGCAGGCGAAGATGGTTCATTAGTTTGGCCACAAAATGACTGGGATATTTATCTTGAGGCAACTTTACTTACAAAGGCATGTACACTAGAAAAACTGATGATTCTAAATCTATTTCCTCTGTAGCCTGTGATGAATAGGTGTTTCATTACAGTCTAATTAATAAATATATTTTGTTCAAAAACATTTTACTAATGTCACTAACTAATAACACTTTTCTGAATTAGAGATTGTCCCAGCAGAAGGAACACACGGGGAAATAATAGAGAAAAAGAAAGAAAAAATGAAAGTGGTTAAAAAGCAAGCTGAGGAATATAATAGGAAGTGTAAAGAAAAACAAAAGTAGTTATATTCAAGAAGGGTACTGAAGTACAAAAACTTGAAATATAGTGTTAGAGATGAGGTACTTCTGTGTAATATGATGAAGCGTGGAAGGAAAGGAGGCAGGATGGAACCAGACTTCTCTGTCCCTTATGTTATTAAAAGTCTTGTTGGAAAAATTGTTTACTCGTTACGTACAGCTGAAGGAGCTACCCTGAGAAACAAATAGAACATCGACCACATAAAGCCTTATAGAAGAAGCCAAACTACAGATGTACCAAGTCAGAAATTCAAGCACAGCACCCAGTAAAGTAGCTGAGAACAGGGTAAAATCTGATGTCTCTCCTGAAATCTCACCTTCAACAGAAGTGGATCTTCAGGTACAAAGGCCTTCTATTATTCGGTTTTGTGCAAAAATACCAACAGATCACATTAATATGGACAGGCAAGTGAAAAAGAGGCAATCTGAAAGTCAGGCATCAGACAAGATCATGTCAAAGACTAGATGCAGCAACCAGCAAGAAGGTCTAATGGCTACAATGGTATTGATTTATTTTTGACTTGGTCAAAACTCCTCCACCTGTTTGTTCATTGTCTGGTGGAAGGTTTGGAACTGTTCTGCTTGTGTTAGCCTGTTGGCTTTCTGCCTATGTTAGCCTGATGTCTCTCTTGGCATGTTTTTTTAATAAGACCATGAGTTGGAATAGGCAAGTGCCAACACACACACACCACCCTCATAATATACTGCATATGAGTTTTGCTTAACTTGGGTAAATGGGTTAATGTAACAGTTCCGCTTCACGGCCATCAGAGGGTGCTAATGAGGACGACAGGAATCACTCTGGCCTGCGGCCAGCAGGGGTTGCCTTGAGGCTTGAGGTTAATCATGACACTCAGCTGTAAATGATTAACCTCAATCACTCTCTCCTCGTCTCATTGGTTCCTAAGGGTTATATAAGCTGTCACAGGGTGTTAGGTGGGTGTGAAGCATACTTTGGTCACGGACTGATTCCATGTTCCTTGGAAGGACCTTACTTGGATGGACGCTCTCTTGTTCTTTGTGGTATTTAGTTTAAGTTCTTAGTTTTTGTTTAAGTTTAGTTACTGGCCTATGTGCTCTTTTGTTTCTTTTTTCAAAATAAAGCTTCTTTCAGCAAGATGTCTATCTGCGCCTATGCCTCACCTTTACCTGGTTTAAGTCAGAACGTGACACTCTACAGAAATATCAGATGTTAAACTTGATTGCTGTGGTCTGCTTAAGTAATTCAGGTGCCATCTAACTGTGGGAGGCCTATTAACTCTCCATATAAATTCAATGAGTTTGGGGAAAAAAAGGTGAATTCTTTTATTTATTTATTTTTTCTGTCTACTCACTATTATATCCCAACTTGAGGGTATAAAATAACAAGTAGTGATATAAAGGGTCCGATAAAGATGTTTGGGAGTCCAATCGCCACACTACTCTCACACTATGGGCGTCTGCTTATTGTGAGTGAATGTGTGTAGACGTACTGCGGGTTGGGGTCCGGTCTCTGCGCCGTATTCCAGCACTCCTGCCTGTTTCATCCTCCAGCAGAGGGAAGTGATGACCCCCCAGACCCTCCTGATCCATGTAGAAGCCTGGGGACTCTGACCCAAACACTCCAAAACCCAACCGCTCTGACTCATCCTCCCTAACAGAGAGAGAAGGTTAGTGAGTGAGGGACGGAGAAAAACACTAACACTTCAATATCTCCCATTTGTATGTATGAGAAGTGTGATCCATCCAGAAAAGGCTTCAAGAAACATTTCAGGACATCCTGGAGGTGCTGTGGTAAAACATCCTGGCTCAAGTTTTCAGTTTTACCTGTGACTGCACCACAGGAATAGTTTATTTAATAGTGTGCAATGTTTTCAGGACACAGTATACCCTACTGTAAGGAGGAAAAGTGAACTGAACTTCATAGTGTAGCATAATGATGTGCTGCCAGGTTGGTTTTGATTATTCCAGTTGGTTGAGGTCACTGTCTAAACCTAAACTTTCTTTAAGATTGAAGCAGTTTTACTAAGGGGTGCAGGGAGCTGTGGGTGTTACATTTTTTTCAACATAATATATATAACATAAAATGTGACATTTTGAAAAATTTGCCTTTTGTTTGACTTTTTAGATAATAAACATTACATGGAACATGTCATAACAAACAACTTGATGACAAAATACACGTATATAACAGTAACACCACTGTAAGGAAGCATTCATGAGTCTACGGGAAATCTACATAACAAGTGGTATGTGTTTATGATACAATTTCCTGCAAATAAGCCGACCAGCAGCCATTAAGATTGTTGATATGTCATGTCACAAGCACAGTCACACATCTAGATTCATCCCTTGAACTGAACAATAAACCGATGTATTGAAACATTGCCTTAGATTCACTGATTTTTAAACTTCCAATGAGGCACATAGCTACATGTTTGCATGCTCTTCTTCTAGCCAGCTCAAGCTGCTTGTGTTTTACAAATACACCCCAAAGCCGTTAAATGTGGGGAAAGTGATACGGCTTGCTGAGATGAAAACTCCTGCAGAGCTACTGTAGATTAAGAAAATATAAAAATAAAACAAAATAAATACAAACTCTGCCCTAAAATAAACACAGATCTTTACTACACACAACTGATTTACAGTTCAGTTCCCTTGTTTAAACAATTAGCTGTTACACATAAACAATCCTAAACTCTGAGGGTGATGCATAACCCTCAGCATCCTCAAATCACTGGTTATACCTTCAGCTCAGCCTTTATGTATAGACCTGTTTACCAGATTAGCTGTGTGTAAATGGCACCAGCAGGCCAGCAGAATCAGTTTCTTTAGCCCGCCTGCTAAAGTAGCTGCATAAGCTTACTGTGTAAACTTAGGGGCTGTGTAAGCTAATTACACAGATGTGTGAGGGTATACAGATTTGTAGATGTGTATGTGTGTGTGTGTGTACCTGTGTCCATACACAGGGGACAGTATGAACACATCGTGTCCTGCAGGTGTATCCAGTCCAGGTGAGACTCCCAAGGACCCCAGAGTACTGGGAGGCGTCGGAGACTCGCTACACGGACTGGTGGAGAGGGGCTGTCAATCAAATGCACACACACACGCACAAGAACATGGTAAACATAATACATCACCCAAAATGTAGATACTGATCAAAATAAATGAAAGCTGTAAAACTCCATTTTCCCTGACCACACTGACCAATAGGCAATAGGAAACAGAAGATCAAATTCACTGCAGAACCAATTAAAATCTCCATTATACCGGGGGGGGGGGCGGGTTTAAATGAAAGGAGTAGCTCTGTTGTCACGTGAGGGACAGAACACACTCCAGCCTCTGATTTAAATCAAGCATTATTTACATGTTTACAAGTTAGCAACTTGATCACCTACACACACACACACACACACACACATGCACACACTTTTACACCTTCAGCAAAAAGACAAGCACAGGAGCAACTGAGAACATTTAGATCAGTTTTCTAGCAACCAGGAGCAGCATAGCAACAAGCATCCCTAGTAACAAGAGTATCCTTAGCAACAGAGAAGTACTTTAAGTTGTACTCCACATTCATGTAGATAAATGTGTGTTAATACACAAAACTACTAACATGAATGAAAACTGAACAAAGAAAGCCAGTAAAGAATGACCACATACATTTGAACACGCTAAGGGTGGGTTGGGGGTGGGGGTTTAGGCAGGCAGTTAGCACTGTTCTAATCAAATTTTTTTTCAACCACAGATCGATAGAAGGGTTCACATCGCACAATGACGATTTTTCCTTTTTTTTTTCTTTTTACGATAGAAGCATAGTGAGTAGCGAGTTGTCACTACAATCTGATTTTGCATCGAGAAATCCATCCTTTACATTTTTGCTGTTTTGTCAGAAGTGCACACACCCATGTCCAAATGTAATGTGTAAATGTAATGTTTTTCCATAATTTTGCAATTAATTATTTAAATCAACAAAGTAAAACAACAGTTTCACCTCTAGGAGTCTAATACAAGCTCCAGTTTATTGATAGATAGTCATGGATTACATTTTAAAGCCAAAAGAACCACAAATCTCTCTCATAACAGTTCAGCCTGTTCAGACAAGAGCATGCACAGGCAAAGGCATGCCCACATAAGTGCACACGAATATATACACATACACACACACACACACACACAGAGACTCATACACTCCCTTTTTATGCGTCGTGACTCTAACGATGCTGACACACGTGGACCTGCCTCTGTCTGTCGGAGATGTGTAACCACGGCAACCACAGAACTCAAGGCGTCATGGCAACAAGCCAAGAAGTAATAGGTGCATACACTCAAATATGTGAGCTTAAGTGCAGCACTTGCACATGCACTGTGCACACATAGTCACTCACACACACACACACACACACACACACACATACACACATGTTTCAAGGTCAGTTGTACTGTACACACAGTGACGCAAATACACACCTTGTGTCTGAGGGATTTTCACACACACACACACACACACACACAAAGACACATTTCAAGTTCAGCTGTACTGTCCGCACACAACTTGCTTCTGAGGGTTTTTTTTACACACATGCACACACAAACACACACACACACACACACACCTGTAGTGCGAGTGGTTTCCAGCGGATGTTTTTGAGCAGGCCAGAGGTGGAGCCAAGTGTGTTCTGAGGCCGTTTCTTAAGCGTGAGGATGACTCCATTGGGATCTTCACGAAGAGAATTCACCAAATTCTTCAACTGCCACCCAACCTGAGAGAGAGAGAGAGAGAGGTATTCAGAATTCATTACAGGCCGTGCTGGTAGGGAGGGATGGATGGATGGATGGATGGATAGATGGATAGACACTATTCTATTCTCTACTACAACTAAAAGAGTCCTTAAGAAAGAGGGTTATATTTGTAAACTGTTGTGATTGGGAGCTACAGTAAATCTAAATGTCCAGAGATTCTCATGGTGGTCTTAGTGTGGTCCGTCAAAGCAATAACCCGTGTGTGTTTACTGTGGTTAGAGGGTGAT
This sequence comes from Bryconaethiops microstoma, assembly GCA_037577275.1. Classification (NCBI taxonomy): domain Eukaryota; kingdom Metazoa; phylum Chordata; class Actinopteri; order Characiformes; family Alestidae; genus Bryconaethiops; species Bryconaethiops microstoma. The sequence continues at coordinate 82 of JBBJLS010091742.1, read as the reverse complement.
GATAGTCACACACACACACACACACACACACACACACACACACACACACACACACACACACAAACACACACACACACACACA